>CM037793.1:46067439-46117439 GCA_021229015.1 Solen grandis | reverse complement strand
TCCGGGGGGTTGGGCCCCAATTTTGACGCGGGCCATGATTTGAACAAACAGGGTAGACCCAAAGGCAATGTTACACAGGAAACATCTAAACCCCCTTTTTAAATTTTTCTAACAATAAGATTTTTCTTGTTTTTTTCTATTTAAGCTACGTAAAATCAAAGTGGATGGGGGCAGAGCCAATTTTGACCCCCTGACCATGATTTGAACAATTTTATAGATTCCATAAGGCAATTTTATTACCAAATATCCAAACTCCAGGCCATTTAGTTTTTGAAGAGAAGATTTTTCTAGTTTTTCCTGTTTAAGTCCATGTAAATAAAGGGACCACTGGGGTAGGACCAATTTTGTAAAATCAAGTGACAATTGGGGTTCAGGCCAATTTTGACCCCAGGGCCATGATTTGAACAAACTTGGTAGATGTCTGTAAGGGAGGTTACACAGTAAATATCTTAAATACTAAGTCTATGTAAAATCAAGAGACTCCTGGACGTGACCTCAGGGCCATGATTTGAACAAACAATTAGTAGAAGTACAGTGTACACTAGCCCGTGTTACACGCCAAATATCTAAACTTTAGGCCTTGTGGTTTCTGAGATTTTTAGTTTTTCCTGTATAACTTATGTAAAATCAAGTGACCTTTAAGGAAGGTCCCAATTTTGACCCCAGTTCATGATTTGAACAAACTGGTAGAGGTCCACTAGACAATGCTACACACCAAATAAGCTTTGATCTAGGCATGCAGTTTTGCAGAAAAAAATTTAAGTTTGCTTTTTTTAAAATCTATTTTCAGCTCCTGTGACCAACTTCTTCAAAGAATAAAAAAATTTGAATAAATTTTGATAGAAGGCCTGATGAGACTAAATCAAATGAAATTTGGTTAAAATCCATTCAGCGGTATAGGGGGAGATTTGTTATAAGAAAACTGTTGATGACAAACACATAGGCATTGGAAACTGACCCACCCTAATAGCTCACTTTGAGCACTTTGTGCTCAGGTGAACTAACAACAATAAGTTGAAAGGCATTTCACTCTGCAATCTTGTATTCCTAGCCTGCAAATATTCAATGAAATTTGTGAGTCAACTAGAAATATCAATAAGGTGATAATACCCCCTCTTCCAAACCATACTGATTTAACAAATTTTAACAAGAGGACCATGATCACCCTATATCACTCTCTTGAGTATGACTATCCAAACAGGCAATGTTTTGAATGGATTAAAAAAATTTGTATTTTTGAAACCAATGTATTTACAGTGTTTACGATATAACAAGAGAGCCATAGAGGCCCTGGAACATCTGTACTAAAACATTTTGAAATCTGGCTTGTAGTTTTAAAGGAGATGATTTCTAAAATTTCATTTTTTCTTCTGTTGCCATGGCAACCAGAGTTCTACATGGATCAAGTTTATTTGAGCAACTTTTGTGGAGGTTTACCCAAGGATCATCCCTGCCAAGTTTATAAAAATTCTGTCCCGCAGTTTCAGAGGAGATGTTGTTTTAAGATTTCACTATATACATGTAAGGCAAATTAGCACTGCCCCTGGCTGCCTTGTTTTTTTTACGGATCTGAATAATTTTAGCAATCTTGGTAGAACATCTGTACTTAAATATTTTGAAATCTGGCCAGTAGTTTTGAAGAAGATAATTTTTAAAGCTTTCATAATTTCTTTCCGTTGCCATGAGTACCAGAGTTCAACATGGATATAGTTTATTTTAGCAAATTTTGTGAAGGTACACCGAAAGATCATCCCTGCCAAGTTTAATCAAATTCTATCCAGCATTTTCAGAAGAGATGTCATTTAAAGCAAATTCGATCTAGGACAATGTTGACAACGCACGATGGCGGACGCAGGGTGATCCTAAGAGCTCACCATGAGCACATTGTGCTCAGGTGAGCTGAAAGTTTCTATAAAGAGAAGACTAGATGACCCCCTGTGAGGTGTGCCATAAGGTGGCCGTACATGCAAAAATAAATTTAATTCTAACCAATGGTTTCATAGAAGTTATATATAGAGTGGTATATAAGGAAACTAGCAAACCCCCTAGAGGCCTCATTTCTTAAGGGACAACTTTATTTTGGCATTATCGTATACCGTCATGAGGTGACCTTTTGTGCCAAATGAAATTAATTCCAGTGAAAAAATACCAGTGGAATTCCACTTGTTTTTCAGTGGAATTCCAGATTAAATACCAGTGGAATTCCAGATCAATACTAGTTGAATTCCAGATAAATACCAGTGTATTCCAGATCAATACCAGTTGAACTCCAGATAGATTCCAGTGGAATTCCAGATTGATACCAGTGGAATTCCAGATCAATACCAGTAGAATTCCAGATCAATCACATGAATTATTAATTACAAGTATTTCAATAATGTTCAATTATTACAAAGCTAAACTTGTAAAGTGATTTTAAAAGAAAACAATACTCATATGTAACTGATATTTAATCGCAAGATTATGGGAAATGATATCATTAAGTGCTTCCTATAACATCATCAATGGATGAAAATGGCCAACTTTCAACTTCATGTTTACAAAAAAAAAAAAGAAAAAAAAAAGGCCAAGATGGCCTGTTTCGCTCACCTGAGTAAGATTGCTGTATTAGGCATGATGATAACAAAAAAATGTTTGACTAAATACCTAGATTTTGATCTACCTGAATTTGCACTCAACTGGGAATTTATGCAGTTCATCATTCTTATCAAGTTTAATGAAGACTGGGACAAAAATGTAGGCTCTAGACTGTTCAGAAGATTTTTCTAAAATTTGCCCTGGTGACCTATTTTTTGACCCCATGGGGCCCAGTTTTGAATTCATCTAAGATTTGATGTAAACAAACATTCTGACCAAGTTACATTAAGGTTAGGCTAAAACTGTGGTCTCTAGAGTGTTCACATGGTTTTTTAAGATTTTACCTGGTGCTAGTTTTTGACCCAAATGACCCTTTCAAACACATCCAAGATATCATGCAGACAAACATCCTGACCAAATTTTAAGAAGATTGGCCTAAAACTGTGGCCCCTAGAGTATTCACAAGGTTTTTCTAAGATTTGACCTGGTGACCTAGTTTTTGAATCCATGTGACCCAATTTCAAACTCGTCCAAGATATCATACAGACAAACATTCTGACTAAGTTTCATGAAGATTGGGCCAAAACTGTTGCCTCTAGAGTGTTCACAAGCAATTGTTGACGACGGACGACGCACGACAGACAGAAAGCGGTCACAAAAGCTCACCCTGAGCACAAGTGCTCAGGTGAGCAAAAAAAAAATACATAAAATACAATGAATATTTTTAGCTTAATTACAGTAAACTGGTATATTAGAAATCTACTGTATCTACTGAGTATTTGATGCAAATGATGTCATTATGCCCATGAACGTAATGAGTTCCAAGCTATTTTTAAAGCATACATACAGTGGATTGTGTACCAGAGCATGATAATAACACACCATGAGTCAAAGTGAGGAAACTGCTGTCTTATCCATGTTGAATCTATCTGGCATTCCAGTAACATAGCAGATTCCAGCTGAATCTATCTGTTATTCCAGATTCAAGTGGAATCTATCTGGTATTCCAGTGGAGTTCCAGTGATTTTTCATTGGGGTAGCATTTATTGTTTACTTTGGTGAAAAGGATTGGCTGTTTTCCAGGACTTTTTTTGTTCACAGTAAGATTATGCACGCTACCTCTTTCTCTCGTATTAAACAAAATTACCATAATTTAGGTATGTGCAATGGATTTAAACAATGTTAGTGTATTTTATCAAGTTTTTTCTTGGCATTGAATGTTGATACCAATTAAATCCTGATAACTGTGGTAGGATTTTTGCACCAACAAACCAGTGTTGCAGATAAATAAAACTTGATCAACTGCCCTCAAACACAACAACTTACCATATGAGGTGTTTTTGTGTGTCAGTGCACTAACATCTTGAGTGCTAACAGCGAACTTGTTCTAAGTACATATAGATATAGGATATAGAGACGGATGAAGTATGCTGGGTATGCTGACAAAAATTGTGTGCTGTGCACTAATAGTGCGCCTTGATATAAAGCCAAAATCTTATCTAGTGGCCATAACTCTTGAAAACTTCAGAGAGAAAGAGAGAGCTTATTCTTTCATAATTTTTTTCCACCATTCCTGTAAAATGTATGAATAAAAATTGAAAAGCATGAAAAGAAATCAGTATAAAATTTTATTACTCAAGAATGGAAATTATTTTCATTCATTTAATAATAAAGAATGCATCACAGCTTTAATATACTGAAGAATTCTACAAATCCAACAAGAATAGATTCATCAATTTACCTGGAAATCGAGAAACTCCAATCAGCAAAACCAAATCCAATAGCTGTTAAGATAGCCATGCAGCTTACGATCCTCTGCGACCTTCACAGTCACAGCACTCATCCAATTCCCCATCAGGCAGATGCAGGATACACTAAATTAGTAAATTTATATTGCTTTAATAAATTAAGTTCTGTATCATATCATACTACAGTACAACGCCACTATATCGCGGTTCTTGGTCCAGCCCAAATACCGCGTTCTATTGGACCGCGTAGTAGGTTTCAGAGTGCTATATGTGACTTTGTGATAGTCGTAAATTTCTTGAAAATACCTAATATAAAGCAATAAATAATTCCATAATCATTGATTCTGTGTTTTTTGTTTTTGTTTTTTTTGTACTTTAATGGATGATTATTAAGATTCAGAAACTAGTGTGTACAGTATTGTGATGTGAAGTGGTTACATAACTATTCAACATATCTCATTACAATAAATTATATGCTTTCCATTGTTAATCAAACATGTTGGTGTGAAAATTGCCATTTCCACTACAATTTATCTTTAGCTATTTGAAATTAAGCTGAGGTGTACTTATTATGATGTATTGATATGAGGAGCCTTCTTAATGTTCAAATTAATAAAATTACGAGGTAATGCTGATCTAATTATTATTTATTGTTTACTTCCGGTGAAAAAGATTGGCTATTTTCCGGGACTTTTTAATCCATGGTAAAATTATACATGCTAAACATTATAAACAAAAAATACCATTATTAAGGTTATGCAGTGGATTTTGATAATGTTCAGGGTTGGAAAATTTTTAAATTTACTACTCGTCCTGCACTAAAGACAAAGAAGGAGAGCAAAAAAATTCACTCATCCTGCAATATAGACAAAGAAGGAAAAAATTATGCAGGACAAGCGGACGAGTGGAATTTTCCATCTCTGATGTTTGTGTATTTTATCATGTATCTGCTTGGTATTGAATGTCCATACAAAAACTATAGCTTACCACCTTCATTAACACCGATTGCGTAATCATCAACTGCCACAAACACTATAGCTTACCACCTGGTTTGTTATCACTTCTGCCTGTCAGTGCACTAGCATGTTAAATACTGACCCCAAAACTCTTTTAAATACATAAAGATATAGAAGGAGATAGATCAGTTTAGCAGTAAGCCTATGCATATGACGCAATATATTTTTGGGGTCCAAGATCAACCGCATATATTGGTCAACGGGAAATAGCATTCCGCAATATAGCAGTGTTGTACTGTATCAACAATATCATTGTGTAACAAATTCTTAAAATAAGTATAAATAATACAACCATTTGGTGATTCTTTACTTTTTCATTTTAAGATTTAAAGGCTTACACTGGTTATAATTTTGAATTAAGTGAGCAATGAATCTGAGGTCTAAGCCAAAATTCCCATGCATGAATGTGGAAAAAAAAATCCTGTGTTGCAACTTTATCAATTCAAGTATCATTACTCTTGTATGACTGGAACTTTCTAGCTGGTTATCAAACTTCATAAAGATATCGTGTCAATATTTTGACCATGTATGGTAATTTTTTGTCAACACTTGCCAAAGTGAAAGAGGGCAGCAATGTTAATTAGCTACTCTCCATTCGCGAAGGAACGAAGTAGCACCGGACCACACAATTACTTTGTTCCATCGCATTTTTTGTTCCATCTCATCTATCGTTCCATTGTATATTTTTATTCATATTAAAGCATGATGATTGCATTTCCATTGTTTTATATATCATATAAGATTCAAACAGTGTTGTAAATAGACAATAGTGTTTTATGATTCCATATTTTTTCTTTCTTATTTTCATGTTATTATGTACTGAAATACAGAAACAAAGTTGATCACCAACAGTTATACTGTTGATTAACTATTGACATATAAATACTCTAGTTATCTACTGCTACAAACAAATTCGCTTGTATGATTTGTGTCATTGTACCACATGGGTGCAATACTGATTGGCTATAGCCAACTCGCAAAAGCAACGTGTGTCACTCTTGTAGGAATGAAAAAATTCATTTTGAGTGCATAATTGATCAACTGTTAATTGGTCCTAGGGACCTCTTAATTAGTTTGCTCCAGTGCATCTTTCGCTTCATCCAAACTGTTTTATCGCATCTTTTTTACAATGAATAATGAACAAATTCTGCCGGACCAGAAACTTACTTCGCTTTACAAATGTTATTTCATTCCATCGCATTTCCCTCCATTGCGACTGGACTGTATTCTTTTTTTCATGCAATAGTACTAAAAGAGTGACAAGCAGTTTCTGGCTGGTAAAGAACTTGGTCAAAATATTGTTTCAATACATATTGTGGCCTAGTTTGGTTCATTTTTGTTAGAATTAGATAGCACTGACAATTGCAATTCTGGAGTGTATGCGACTTTTTGGGAGGTTATCGATCTTGGTCAAGTTTGGTAAAGATCAGTTCATAAGTTAGATTAAGTAAGAGGAAACTTTTTTGCATATTTTCATTAATTTAAGGGGCATAACTCTGCAGCATGAGACTTTCTGGCTGGTTATCTTGGTTAACTTGGTTATGATATCATGATATCATTGTGACACCGAGTGTGGTAACGATTGGTTCACATTTGTTATAATCAGACCACAGAAACTGTAAAAGCAGCTTGTTCACAAGATGATCAGTAGAAATTAAATATAATAACTTTCTACTTGTCGTTAATGTTGGTAAAGTCTATTTTTCCAGACAAATAAAACTGTAAGTGTGGGTCACATTACATAGTCGAAAGGTTAAATATAGAATACAGTATCCGTGCTTGTTGTATCAAGTGACATGTTCCACAACTTGGCATCTTTACCAGTTCAGGTTAGCCATTTCATAAATTCAGCCTCTAAATATAATGTAAGTGCATGGCAAAGAGTGAATGTGATCAGCAAAGTGACTGCAAATAAAAATACAAAATCTAAATAGGTTTTGATTCTAAATATTGTTTCAATACTGTCTGTGTCAGTAGTGCCTGTGATGGAGAAACCAAGCATTTACAGTCATGGATGGTCGCATTGGGTGACTATGCATTTGGGAGATGGATATTGGGACGTAATACACACATATAGTTAACAAGGGGCCATGATGGCCCTAGATCACTCACCAGAGTACATAAGCTTATTAAAAGCCATTCAAATCACTGTATATTACAGTGATTCAGCCAGTTTTTTTTTTTACCAACAGGGCCAGTTGGCCCCCTCACCAAAGAAAAGGGAGCCAATCATCTTACATAAAGGGGGAGTGGTATTTTAAGGGTTCTTTTCACCGAGTATTACACTTAGTTTTAAGAGATATACATTTGTATCTGAAAATTCTTCTCTCTTTCATCTTGGTCTACTTTGTTACAGCAGCACTTTAGTCGAACGAATTCAATATCTGGTCCTTCAAACTGAATGGTCATTAGGCCCTGTAATGTCTATGGTTTCAACCTGTTTCTTGAAGGGGTGTGGATGTTGTTTTGACTAAATCCTCTTTCACAGTCTGCTGACTGCAGTGGGGTGAGTAAAGCAAGGTTTGCTAAAACAAGCAGATTTGAAAAGTTTCTTCATGGTATTTTTTAGTTGTGTGTGGCGTAGTCGTATCTATAGTAAATGCATTCTGAGGTCCATTTCTCTACATTTAAAAAACCCAAAAAACCTCTCAATTTTGTATGAATGATCAAACAATTGAACAGAATTCTACAACACAGGTATGTTGAGATTCAGCCCAAAATGTTGAAAACTCAATTTTGAGTAAAACAAATATTTGATGTTGCGTAACTTTCACTTCACCACGCGGAGAGTATAATTTCTTTCGATGCAAAGGTAGCTCGCGCCTGAATTTGGGTGATGGATGTGCAGGTTTCAGTTATAAAGTGGTGTTACAATTATCCATATATAAAGCTTGAATTCCGATACAAATCCGTTTAACTTATTAATAATCATATCAAGCTTAATCTCAGATACATCAGAGATACCTTCAGGGGTTATTTGTTGCTCTATAGAATGGATGATACCTGTATCTGCTTTCCGAAGTTACTAAGGGCATAGTAAGGAGCCACTGATTTGCATCTATAAATAGAAACTTTGCCGTCGCTCGGTAGTACAAATCAAAGCGATGATAGTGCTAAGAGAACAGGACTGGCGCATTTCTTTAGTTTATCACAGTAAATTTAATAAATGGGGGTCAAAATTTCGCGCAATGCCAATAACCCCGCTTGCATTAACATAGTCATTACAAGAAATTAAAGATGAACGCATGATTTGACAAACTGTTCACAATTAGCACTTCAAACACCACTCTTACTCTCCCTATTTCTATAGCCTACAACGAACAATTGTTTATTATTTTAACATAAGTTTGATATTTGGCAAAAACTAAGTTACCCTGCATATCTGCAACTCTTCAAACCATCTTCCACCTGAGACACATACAACTTCAGTGCTTTGATTTATTATCTGCCACAAGTATGACATACTGTCCCTGGGATACTTTTGGTCAATTACCACTTTTTTCAGCAATGACCATTATAGTCTACAAGCATCTTGATCAATAAGGGCCTTTGAGGTTGTGTCTTTTGCTGCTTTTGTCTTCCCCACAAACCTCAATTAGTTGTTTAAGGTCAGTATTACCAAATAAATCCTTTTCGTATATTAACAAAAGAGATATAGGCCCCCGTCTGAGAGATTTATATGAAAACGCTACTTCAGTGATGGATTTAGGCTTTTCCATGCTGGCTTTGCATCTGTCAAGGAAATCTTCTTTTACGTTTTTGCTTTCTTCTGCAGCTTTTTTAGATCTTTGTTACAGTTTTACACCTTTGTACAAGGCATTGTTATCCTCTTTAGTGAGTTTTTCTTGCAATTCTCTCTGGTAATGAGAAGTGCCAGACCGTGCCTTTGTGATGGCTTGCTTAACTGTCTCAATTGCACCAGGAACAGCTGCTATGTCAATGTTTTGCTTCTGAAACAATAGATTCAGCTGAGCAAATGATGGAACAGCATCCATAAGCATAACTGTGAGAGTTTTCAAGATCTTCTGCTCACGCTCATTTGGTTTCTTGATGTTTTTGAAGTACAGTGTAACGCCGCTATATCGAGATTCTTGGGGTCCAAGCTCAAATACTGCATTCTATTGGTCCGCATAGTAGGTTCGAGAATGCTATATGTCTATGTGATAGACGGTAATTCTTGAATTACCCTAATATAAAGCAATAAAAATCATTTTATTTATAGAGTTATTTAGTTATTTTAAAACAATTCCATAATCATTCTGTGTTTTCTTTTGTACTTTAAATGCAGATGATTCAGGTTCAGACAGTAGTGTGTACGGTATGATTGATGTGAAGTGGTTACATAACTCTTCAGCATATTCTCATTATAATAAATTATACGCCGTTGTTACCACTCCATTTCTTTGACCCACCATTATTGAAGCCCAATCTCTCCCAAAAACAAATTTGCTACATTCAAGCCTTTTTTCCGTAGAAATTCAGACAACTTGTCAAATAAAAACCTTTGCTGTAACATTTAGTTCATTAACTGGTAAATTACCCAGGAAAAAGTATGTTGTTGGAAAGAATTATCAACAGTATGCCCTAACTTTTAAGTCACAACTGTCTGCTTTCATCTATTGAAATTGCAAACATGCCACTTTTCTGTAGTTCAGTCTGTGCTTTTTTCATTTGTGACAATTTCAATTCACCCTTGCATCTCTTCAGCACTTTGCTGATGTTCAAGTTGCATTTTTACCTTTTTTTAATTTAATTCCTCACAGTTCTGTAACCTGCAGAAAGTTACCAATGAACTGAATGCAATTCCTTCTCTTGCTAACCAGAAAGAACTGCAACAACAACTGCATCTTTCTTCTGGGATAAGATTTTTTTGTAGCCACTGTTCAATTGCTCCTTAGTGTATCATCTTTTACATATTCTTTGTAATCTGACAAATCAGCATGACGTTCAGAAATTATAGCATCCAGTTTCCAGAACAGAACAGATACGTCCCACAAATTTCGTACCTGGTGCATCGCATTGTATTTTCTGCAATTTATCATTTATTTTTGTGCCATTCTGGTACACAGGCTTTTGTAAAATTCATGAAATATGAAGAAATAGTAAGAAAGGCGCAAAAGTATGATGAATCACTGTGTGCTATATACAGTAAAGTAAAACCTCACATAGCGACCAACTCAATAATAGGGGCAACTGACTATAATGAAGGATTTTTTTCTGATTCCGACTGTTTTCCTTTATATTTTAATGTTCGCCAAACTTGATAAGAAGACCAACTCCCTATTGCGTAACAAGACCAAAATTCTCAGTCCCAGTGGACAACTGACATACATTATTAAACTGGCTAACCAGACCAAGGTCGACTGCTTCCCACCCTCCTTGAGTTTCTGATAAGAGTTTGTATGTTAGTCTGATTACCATATCAGACCAATTTCTAGCACTCAACCATTCAGTAAAAAAATAATGGTGGCTTTAAGTACAGCATGTTTTAATAACACTTAATTAAGGACTGTTATTACTGCCCAACTTTCACCAGTGAGGGTTGCTGACAGTGATGATTACAAAGACAATGGTAGGTGTCGATCAGTAATTATCTGCCCGTATTTTTGTTTATTGATTAAATATTGTTGTATTATTTTTTCATGTTTTATCAAGTAATAAAAGAGAAATCATTAGTAATGAATTTTCTGTAAATGTAGACTTTCACTTCTTTTTCTTGATTTAGCATAATTATGCACATCAGTGAGATAATTAAAAAGTAGAACCAGGGCAATAACTCTGCCATCCTTGACATAACTCAAGTGAAATTTATGTCATGCAACTCTCCAGCTGATTATCAGTGCACACACAAAATTTGAACCGAATCGGTTAAGAAATGTAAAAGTAGTTTGCATCACAAGTTTTTGGGATGGACGGACAGATTGACAAGCCAACAGACTGACTCCTATATACCCCCTCTCAAACTTTGGTTGCTGGGGTATAATTTAATTTTGACCACTGGTTTCAGAGGATAAGATTTTTTAAGATTTTAAAGTAAAATTCTGTTCAGCATGGATTAAGTTCACTCAAGGATGATCCATCTCAAGTTTCATCAATTTCTTGGTTTAGAGGTTTGATGTTGTTTGAAGCAAAATGTTGATGACGAATGACGCATGGTGATCCTTACAGCTCACCATGAGCATGTTGAGCTCTGTTAAGCTTAAAATCAAATTCTTAGTCAATTACCATCTGTGAAATAGCTGCTTTTATTTTGCAATTTTTCATTAATTCAAGGGCTGTACCCTGGAGCATTTAGAAATTTATGGCTGTTTTAAGTGTTTGGTCTGGCCAGTTGTTTTGAAGGAGATGATTTTTAAAGTTTTCATACTTTTTTCCCCATTTTGTTGCCATGGCAATCAGAGATTAAAATGGAACAAGTTTATTTTGCAATGTTTGTGAAGGTTCAACCATCATTATCACTGCTAAGTTTAATCAAATTGTGTGTGGAGATGTGTAAAGTTTTCATTATATACATATAAGGCAAATTAGCCCTGCCCCTGGCAGCCATGTTTTTTTACAGATCAGAAAAAATTTAGCAATCTCAGTAGAGGGTTACCCAAGGAACATCTGTACAATAACATTTATGAATCTGGCCAGTAGTTTTGAAGGAGATGATTTTTAAAGTTTTCATTTTGTTTCTTTTCATTACCATAGCAACCAGAATTTGGGTCTGAGAAAAAAAAATCAAAGTAACATGCAGAATCTCCATACTGCTATCTATTCATGTTTCAAGTTCTTAAACGGTTTTTTAAATTATCGCAGGATAACATCCAGACATCCGGACGTTCTCACATATGGATACTTATGTGGCTACCCTATTGTTCCTTCCATTGTTCTAATAGCCACACAAGAGAAAATTACAGCCACTTAAGAGAAAAGAACAAAGGATGCTAACCCTAACTCAATGTTCCCTAGCCTCGTAAGTATCTATATGTGAAAAACGGACAGACGGAGGGAAAACCTATAGTCCCTTCCGTTGTAAACACCAGTAAGGGACTAATAAAAGGTGTACATCTTTCTTAAAAAAAATGTTGGTAAAGTGTGTTGCTATATTTGTCTGTCCAATATTTCAATACATATCAAATATTACCTATAAAACTTGAAAAATACATACAAATAGTTTATTTTGTAAGTGAGATAACCAATAGGTTAATGCTAACAAAATATTAAATAATAACAAGAGCTGTCAGAGGACAGCACGCTCGACTATTCAAAATGCTTGTTGGTAAATCATATGAATCTATTTAAATTCTTGCCCTTATAGTAAAAAAAAGACCTTGATAGTTGATACCCCTTAATATATTTATATGTCTAAAATCAACCCTGCCTAGTTACTGAGACATAAGCACAATAACACTGTGCATGCAAAACTTAAACCAAAAATCCAAGTTAGAAAAGGGCCATAATTTGCATCAGTCCAAAAGTTATCCTCCTGTTTTCTGATGCCCTTGAAGACACACCTTAACTTTCTAGTCAATTCCACAAGCAATTTCTGAGATATAAGCTGGATAGTAGCTTGAATGCAAAAATTTAACCATAATTCTAAGTTAAAAGGGGGTCATAATTTTTAATTTATTCCATCAAGTGTTATCTTCCTTTATAGTATGATACCCCTAAACATATTAAAGATGTTTCAAATCAATTCCATGCCTGGACTCTGAGATATAAGCATGAAAGTACCTTGCATTCAAAACTTTAAACAAACTTTCTAAGTTAAAAAAGGGGCCATAACTTGTAATATATTCCATAAAAATTTATCTACCTTGATAGTATGATACTCCTAAACATATTAAAGATATTTCAAATCAATCCCATGCCTGGATACTGAGACATAAGCATGAAAGTAACTTGCATGCAAAACTTTAACCAAAATTTCTAAGTTAAAAAGGGCAATAATTTGTAACATATTCCATCAAGAGTTATCTACCATGAAAATATGATACCCCTAAATGTATTAAAGATGTCTCAAATCAATCCCATACCTGGATACTGAGATATTAGCATGAAAGTACCTTGCATGCAAAACTTTTACCAAAATTTCTAAGTTAAAAAAGGGGCCATAACTTGTAATATCTTCCATCAAAAGTTATCTACCATGGTTGTATGATGCCCCTAAACATATTCATAAACTTTCAAGTCAATACCATGAATGGTTATTGAGATACAAACTAGATAGTAGCTTGCACGCAAAACTTTAACCAAATTTTCTATTGCATGCAAAACTTTAACCAAAATTTCTAAGTTAAAAAGAGGCCATAATTCATATTAAATTCAGTCAAGAGTTATCTACCTTGGTTGTCTGATGCCCCTGAACATATTTATAAACTTTCAAGTCAATACCATAAATGGTTATTGAGATATAAGGTTGATAGTAACTTGCACGCAAAACTTTAACCAAAAGCTGCAACGCCAACGCTGACGCCGACGCCAGGGTGACTACAATAGCTCTCATATTCTACGAATAGTCGAGCTAAAAATGTCTTTCACTGCATCTATTACTTATAAACTAAAATTGTAATGAGATGTATAATCTTACCATTTGCTTTTCTTTTGTCTGTTTTCAATGCTTTTTACACACTTAACTTGTAAAACCATAAAGTGTGAATTTTTAGAATTAAATTACAAAAATGAAAGTTTTTACATAATTATAACAGTTAGAAAAGCACTTTTTCAGGTTAAACATAACATTTTACACTTTTATATTAGATGTATTTTGGCTTTTAAATATTTCTGGTCCAGAATAATGTTACTTTTTCTACAAATCATGTAGTCAGTGTAAAGAAATCCCACCATTACTATGTTTTCTGATGCTAGAGAATTTCAATGTCACTGTTAATGTTGCTTTAGCCCATGTAACTCTATACAACATTTGTTTTTTACACAGAATAAATATAATAAATAATTGGCAAACATCTAACATAAACAAGAACTTGAAAGAGAAGAAAAACATACCAGCTACTAAGATAACACCAATCAGTGAGCCCACGATCAAAAGAATCCCGAGAATCAAAAGACAAATCCATATGTATTTCCATTGCTTTTCATCTGAAAATGAAAAATATGAATAAAGATAAAAACAATAGGGACTATAGTGACTCTATATTGTTCACATAAGCAGCATCTGTCTGTAAGAGAAAGGTCAATCTGAAGTCAAGATACTTTACTTATAATGAAGTCCTAAATAAAAAGACCATGATTGCTGGAAATTTAAAAGCATGCAAATTTTTAACCAATATTTCTAGGTCCATAAGGACCATAAACAAGTAATAATTGTAACAGTTAACTGTTACTAAGTCTCCTAAACAAAGTCTCTCTTTGGACAATAAGGGGTGGGGCCTGACCCCTGGGTGACCCATGTGAACATCAAAAGTACCATTCAATCCATCTGATCATGAAGAACAAGAATATATATATGAGTTGTGAGTGGGGATCTCAACAGTTTTTGAGATATAAGGTCATAACTAAAATTGAGGGGTAGGGGCCTGACCCTTGGTGACCTCGAGGGACACCAAAGAAGTACCATTAAATCTGTCTCATCATGAGGAACAAGAATATATATCTGATTTAGGGGTGGGGATCAAAACATTTTTTAAGTTACAAGATCATAAGTAAAATATAGGGGGTGGGGCCTGACCCGTGGTGACCCATGTGAACATAAAACAAGTACCATTCAATCCATCTCATCATGAGGAACAAGAATATATATGGTTAAGGGGTGGGGATCTAAACAGTTTTTGAGATTTAAAGTCATAAGTAAAATTGAGGGGGTGGGGCCTGACCCCTTGGGACACCAAAA
Source organism: Solen grandis (assembly GCA_021229015.1). Lineage (NCBI taxonomy): Eukaryota > Metazoa > Mollusca > Bivalvia > Adapedonta > Solenidae > Solen > Solen grandis. The sequence continues at coordinate 46,102,263 of CM037793.1, read as the reverse complement.
TACCGTACACACCGTCAGATTAGGCACAGCTACGTATACGGTGCATCCTAATTTTTAGGGTAACTTATTTGAAGAAAAAAAAAATCACTTATCGTATGCGGCGAAATCTTGTTTTGAAATTTGTGCCGTCATACATTTTAACAGACTGAAAGCTATCCGTACGTCACCGGGCTCATCATATGGTGAACCATTTTATTTACACATGGCATAAGAATACTGTTAGACCGTTACATTAAAGAGGGGTAGGATAAAGGTGACACATTTTCATAACATGACATTACTCAACCGTGGCCCCGCATTCTAACATTGGGGACCATTGTAACCTGTCAAAATTCTCCCAACTAGCAAACATAACGTAACAATTGCCACCTGTCAAGTTTCTCCTATACATGATGAGGTCCCGTAAAATAAACTTATTTGTTTATATTGAAAATGGCTTCCATCAAGTTGTTTCAGTTTCTCACGATCATTTTATCATGAAATATACCATAAGGATAACTAATAAGAAAAAAAGCAATAACCTGGTATTATTTATCATGGTTTCGTATAGACTTTGTGGCATATTATCGTATCCATTTCCTGAGATCGTATACCGGTAAATTTCACTTTTCTGTGATTGAAAAAAGAAACCTGAAAAGCTGTTTATCATCATATAAGGTGCACCTCCTCTATAAACCTGAATTATCTGGCAAAAAAGTGTGCCTAATCTGCTGGTGTATACGGTAGTACTTTTCAATCCTTCTCATTTAAAGGAACAAACAGTATATGATTCAGGGTTGGAAATTTGAAATATTTAACTGAAATACATTTTTTATGCAAAAATCCATCTTTGAAGGGGTGGGGTCTGACCCCCAGGGACCCCACATTTACAACAAGAGGGCCATGATGGCCCTAAATCGCTAACCTGAGATAAATAGGTTGGCCCAAGGAACATCTGTACCAATTTATTTTAAAATCTGGCCAGTAGTTTTGAAGGAGATGATTTTTAAAGTTTTCAAATTATTTTTCTTTTTGTAGCCATGGCAACCAGAGTTCTTCATGGATCAACTTTATTTTAGCAACTTTTGTAGAGCCTTACCCAAGGAACATTCCTGCCAAGTTTCATTAAATTCTGTCCAGCGGTTTCAGAGGAGATGTCGTTTAAAGCAAATTGTTGACGCCGCACGACGGACGTAGGGCGATCACAAAAGCTCACCTTGAGCACGTTGTGCTCAGGTGAGCTAAAAATGAAGATGATAGAGTGTATCAGAGTGTAATCTGGCATATTTCGACCGACCTCAGCCATAATCAAACTCAATTGAGAAATTATGGTCATAAACATTGTCATAAAGTTTGAAGATGATTTCTCAAAAGATGTAGATGCTAGAGTGTAAACGAAAGTGAAATCTGGCATTTTTTTATATAAAAAGGGGCTTAACTCCTTACCTAAATAGCCGATCTCAGCCGTAATCTAACTGAATCGAGACATTATGAACATAAACATTGTCATAAGTTTGAAGAGGACTGCTCAAAAGTTGCAGATCCTAGAGTGTAAACAAAGTGAAATCTGAATTTTTTTTACATTAAAAGGGACATAACTCCTGACTTTATTCACCAATCTCAGCTGTAATGGAACTCAATTGAGACATTTTAGTCATAAACATTGTTATAAAGTTTGATGATGATTGCTTGAGAAATGAAAGTGCTAGAGTGTAAACACTTAAATATTAAACGCACAACTCTTGAAGTACACCTCACGACGGACACTCATGGGATCACAAAAGCTCACCCTGAGCTTTGCTCAGGTGTGCTAAAAATCAGGGGGGCACCACTACTTAATGGGGATTATAAGTGTATGAAGTTTTTGTAAAGATAGGTCGAGCAGCCTCCTAGATATGGCCTGTACAAAGTTGCTTGCTGAAGAAAGAAGAAGAAGAATACTATAGATAAGAAGAAGAAACAGAGTAAAAACAATTAGTCTCCAAACTTCGTTTGGGAGACTTAATTAGACTAAATACAGTCAAAGGTTTGAACAAGAGGGTCATAGTGGTTCTGAATAGCTCACCAGTGTATTATTAGCCTAAATAAAAACCTGGTAACCATCAACAGATAAAAGATTCTGGGTTTTGACACTCTCACTGATTATATAATTAAGAACATAATTATGACCAGCCTTATACCCACTGAAAGCCTCAATTTTACAAAGGATTTATTATAGTTTCAGCAATATCATCTATGTGTGAAGAGGTCACTTCTTTTAAAAATTACATTGAATTAAAACAAGAGGGCCAAGATGGCCCTAAAGAAAAACTGCCTTCACTGCCTGAACAAGTTACTAAATTATAGCATAGTTGTACTGAATACATAATCCATGAGACCATTTATAATTCCATGAACTTAACAGTGCCTGTGGTCGAAATATAAAGTCAAACTTGGCTGAGAAATTATGGCTTTAATCACACAAATTTAAACATTAAAAGTCGCATAAGTCCTGACCTTATTAGCCAATATCAGCCATAAATAAACTTGGCCAAAAGAACATGGTTATAAACATTGTTCTAAAGTCTGAAGATGATTACTTCAGAAATGAAGATGCTAGAGTGCAAATAAAGTGAAATATGACATTTTTTTTTATGTCAAAAGGGGATAACTCCTGACCTAATTGATGGATATCAGCCATAATCAATCTTGGCCAAAGAATATGGGTGCAAACATTGCCATAGAGTTTGAAGATGACTGCTTAAAAAATGAATATGCCAGAGTACAAACAAAGTGAATATTTATTTTAAATTTAAAAGGGGATTTAACCCCAAGGAAGGGAAATTCCTTAAATTTAAAAAATTAAAAAAAAAAAGGGTAACTCCTGACCTAAATGGCCCATCTCAGCCACAATTAAACTCAATCGAGACATAATGGTCATAACCATTGCCATAAAGTTTGAAGATGATTGCTAAAAAAAAGGAAGATGCTAGAGTGTAAACATCGTGAAATATGGCATTTTTTGATTATTAAAAGGGGCATAATTCCTGACCTAATTCACGGATCTCAGCCATAATCGAACTCAATCGAGACATTATGGTTATAAACATTGTCATAAAGTTTGAAGATGATTGCTCAAGAAATTAAGGTGATAGAGTGTAAACACTAAAAATTGTTGACGACGCACGATGCACGACATTGTCATAAAGTTTGAAGATGACAGCTTAAACAAGAGGGCCAAGATGACCCTGTGTCGCTCACCTGAGTAAGATAGCTGTGTTAGGCATAATGACAAAAAATCTGGCATCTAAAGTGCTTTTCTAACATTTGACTAAGTGACCTACATATTGATCCTACCTGAATTTGCACTCAACTGGGAATTCATGCAGACATCATTCATATCAAGTATCATGAAGATTGGGTCAAAACTGTGGCCTCTAGAGTGTTCACAAGGTTTTTCTAAGATTTGACATGGTGACCTAGTTTTACCCCATGAGCAAATTTTATGAAGATTGGGCCAAAACTGTGGCCTCTAGAGTGTTCACAAGGTTTTTCAAGGATTTGACCTAGTGACCTAGTTTTTGACCCCACATGACCCAATTTCGAATTCATCCAAGATATAATGTAGACTAACATCCTGACTAAGTTTCATGAAGATTGGGCCAAAACTGTGGCCTCTAGAGTGTTCACAAGGTTTTTCTAAGATTTGACCTGGTAACCTAGTTTTCGACCCCACATGACCCAATTTCGAACTCATTCGAGATATTATGTAGACAAACATTCTGACCAAGTTTCATGAAGATTGGGCCAAAGTTGTGGCCTCTAGAGTGTTCACAAGGAAAAAAACCAAAAAGGAAAAATGATTGCTTAAGAAATGAAAATTCTAGAGTGCAAGCAAACTATGATTTGGCATTTTTTTTATATGCAAAGAGGCATAACTCCTGACCTTATAGACCGATATCAGCCATAATCGAACTTGGCTGAGATATTATGGTAGTAAACTTTGTCATTAAGTCTAAAGATGATAATGCTTCAGAAAAAAAGATGCTACAGTGCAAACAAACTAATTGTGGATGACAGAGGAACAGACAGATGGATGCGAACATTCCTCGATCCTAATAGCTCATCCTGAGCATATGTGCCTTGCAGTTTTACAGAAAAAGATTTTCAAAATTGCATTTTTAAAATCCATATTTAGCTTCTGTGACCTACTTTTCAACCAATCAAAACAATTTGAATAATTTTGATAACATCATTAGGAACAATAATCCTGTGAAATTTGGTCAAAATCCATTCAGCGATTTAGGAGATGTTGATTAAAGGAAACTGTTGTTGCCGGACGCACAACGCCGGACAAAGGCGATAACAAAAGATCACCATGAGCATGTTGTGCTCAGGTGAGCTAAAAATAGTGGAAACTTCTGGAAGTATCATTTTTAATTTTAGAAATTTTGGTAAAAGTCCATGAAGTTCTTTCACAATATATTCTGTCTTAGAATGGTAAACATTTGCATGAAACCATTTGGCATTGCTATGTTAGAGTTGGGATGAAAAAAATTTAGGACAGATGGATAGACAAAGAGAAAAAGTGATTCCAGTATAGCCCCCACAACCCAGAAAATGAACAGTGAGGTGATCAAAGTATGTAGTCCTTAGACTGAACAAAAAAAAAACACTTACCAATCTTTTTGCAAGTACAAGTCTCTTTGAAAATTTCAATGCTTATGAGAGTAACAGAAACAGACTGGGGAGTATGTCCTGCTGCAGAACACTCATAGGTTCCGGCATGTCCAGATTCCACACTTGATATTATAAGATCTCTTCTGTTAGGAGCATGTTTTATTTTTGAAGATCCAGGGAATGCAGTATTGATGGTTGTTGGGTTACGTTCATCAGTTATCTGAGCTTGTACACCAATCTTTTTCCACTGAGGATAAGTCACATTAAGTGGGCTAGGGAGTGTGAGTGTGTCTTCATCTGTTTCTACCATCAAAAAATCTGAAGCAGAAATATATTTATTTCTCTTAAAATTTAAAACTTTTAAGTTCCTTTTTTTTCTCACAAAAAACATTTCAATTCTAAATATCTTAACAGTGAAATGGATAGATAAGCAAGGAAAATGAAATTTTTGAAGTAAAATTAATTTTAATTAGTAAATACTTACCTGTTATTACTTCAGGTATGTGTCTATTTGTGCACAGCTTCCAAAACAGAGTCCGCAAAATAAACCATTCCCTAAACCCCTTAGTTACCGGAAGTGTAACCCCCGTTCTCCAATTGTATATGAAGCCATCGAGGGATACAACCGCCAGCAAGCGGGGAGGGAGGTGGGACTCTGTAATAACAGGTAAGTATTTACTAATTAAAATTAATTTTACTTCAAAAATTTCATTTTAATAGCATAAATACGTTACCTGTTATTACTTCAGGTATGACTTCGTCGCTAAGGCGGGAGGTTGCTAACAAAGAACCTTGATTGCAGCGATACCCGAAGTAGAAAACGACCAAAGCCGCCGAGGCGTCAGACATGATGATTAAACTATAGTCTGAGCCACTACAAGTGGACCCAAATCCACAAGGTTTTGTGATTGGTTAGCCAGTGAGCGGAGATAAAAGGAAGAAAACGTAGTAGAAGACTTCCAAGAGGCCGCTTTGAGAATATCATCCATGGGAGATTTATTCAAGAAAGCCCAAGAAGCAGACAAAGCACGGAGCTCATGTGGTCTAATTCTTAAAAAGGATAGATCCCTGTCCGAAAGATCCGAATAGGCAAACTTGATAGTTGAGGCTACCCAACGAGATATTGATGCTGCCGAAACTTCGCCCCCCCCTTTAATTGGGAGGAAAAGTCGAAGACGACGACCCCGTAAAGATTTAACCTTCTGGAGGTAAAACTTCAAGGCTCTAACTGGGCAAAGAAGCCGATCAGGATCTCCCCTGGTGCAAGACCTAGCAAGGCTCGGAATAACTACCGGAGGGGGACAGACCGAAGGAAGCTGAGTTTTCGCAAGGAAACCAGGTTGAAAGCTCAAAGATACAGAGCCATCAGATTTGTTAAAGCGTAAATAGCCTTCCTCAGTAGAAAAGGCATGAATTTCGCAACGACGTTTAGAAGACGCCATTGCTATAAGAAAGACCGTCTTCCATGTTACGTGCAGTAGAGAAGCCTCAGAAAGAGGTTCAAAAGGTGCCTTAGTAAGAGCCAGTAAAACACAAGAACGAGAAACTGGCCTAGACAGCTCAAACGAACGAATAATTTCCGAAAGATAAGGATCCGAACCAAGGGAAGAGGATCTGTGAAACTTAAGCGTGTTCGATAACATAGACCTATAACCCTTGATAGAACTGACCGCAAGTTTTTTCTCGTTAAAAAGAAAAACTAGAAAGTTAGCGATTTCTCTGACAGGAGCTTTGACCGGATTAATCTGCCGTGCGATACACCAATCACGGAAGACCTTCCACTTTGCCTGGTAGACAGATCGAGTAGATTGTCTCCTGGCTTTAGAGATAATAGAGGCAACTGTTGCCGAAAATTTCTTCTGTCTAACTCGCTGTTGGATAACATCCAAGCGTGAAGACGAAGAGCGCAAGGATTGTCGTGAAGGACCCTGTTCCGACCTTGTGACAGAAGGTCCGGAACCTGGGGAAGTTCTACAGGATCGTCTATCAGAAGATCCAGAAGATCCACGAACCAAGATCTCGTTGGCCAAAGTGGAGCTACAAGGAGGATCCGGCACTGAGATCGCAGGATTTTCCTTAGAACTAAGGGAATCAGAGAAAACGGTGGAAACGCATAAGCAAATAGATGATCCCAGTTTACAGACAGAGCATCTATCGCCCAAGCGCGGTGATCCGATACCGGTGACACAAACAGCGGAAGCTGGTTGTTCAGCCTGGTAGCAAATAGATCGACAGACGGAGACCCGAAAATCGCAAACAGAGTTGTCGCGATCCGAGGAAGTAACTTCCATTCCGAGGGGAGAAGAGAATGTCTGCGGGACAGTTGGTCTGCTAGAACATTTAGACGACCCGGAAGATGTCTGACTTGAATGAGTACCGAAGACACCTGACACCAATGAAGAAGGTGCCATGCTTCCATGCACAGAGAAGGCGAGTGCGTCCCCCCTGTCTGCGGATGTAAGAGACAACAGTCGTGTTGTCCGTAGATACTAGAACAGATTTGCCTCGAATGAGAGGAGAAAACTGTCGTAAGGCTAGTAGAACCGCTTTGAGTTCGAGGTTGTTGATATGAAGAGAACTGTCCTGAGGGGACCAAAGACCCGAGGCCGTGAGACCCAGAGGTTCCAGATGAGCACCCCAGCCTGACAGACTGGCATCCGAGAAGAGGAACAGTTCCGGTTGAGGAGGAGAAAGAGGAACACCCTCTCGGAGAAACGAGGGGAATTCCACCAACTGAGATGATGAACCAATTCCGGAGAAACCGGAAGAATGGTCTGTAAATGGTCTCGACTGGGACGCCAGATCGAGAGTAGGATAAACTGAAGAGGTCGCATGTGAAGGCGGCCCAGCGGAACAAGATCCGCTGCTGCATTGAGTACTCCGAGAAGCGATAGGAATTCGCGGGCTGAGATCGATTGCCAACGCGAAAACCCCCGAACCAGAGTTAGAAGAGACATAAGTCTGGGTTCCGGAATTCTGATCCTGTTTAGGTCGGTCAGAAACTGCATCCCGACAAACGTGAAGTTCTGGGATGGGATCAACTCCGATTTCTCGGAGTTGAGGATGAAGCCTAGCCGGAGAGCTAGGTCTGTCACCCATCGAAGTTCGTCGAGAAGAGCGACTGGGTCCATGTGAAGAAGAAGCCAGTCGTCGAAATACGCCAGGAGGCGTGAGCCGCGAAAATGAACCCTGGCGACCAGAACCGAAACTATTTTGGTGAAGATTCTGGGGGCCGAAGACAGGCCGAACGGAAGGGCCTTGAACTGGTAGACAGTTTGGCCATCCGTTAAACGAAGGTATTTCCTGGAATGAGGATGGATAGATACATGGAAGTAAGCATCCGATAAATCCAGGGAAACAGCCCAGTGACCGGGGAGGACGGCTGCCCTGATCGACGAAGTTGTTTCCATTTTGAAGTGTTCCTTCGGAATGAAGGAGTTTAGATGAGACAGGTCTATGACCGGTCGAAACCCGCCGTCCTTCTTGGGAACCAGAAAGAGACGGCTGTAAAACCCCGGAGAGGTTGGAATCGAGACCCTTTCTACCGCTCCTTTTTCCAGAAGATCGGAAATGGCGAGTCCCAGACGAGGGTGATTGCAGGAGAGATGAATGGGAGAGCGTGATAGTGGAGGGGGACGACTGAACGGAACCCGATACCCGTGTCTCACGATAGACAGGACCCATTGGTCGTCGGTGATTGTCTCCCAATGATGAATGAAATGAGTGAGTCTGCCGCCTACTGGAAGGGGCAGAAACACTCTTCCTCCTGATCGAACGTCTGGAAGAGGAAGCGGAAGAAAGGACGTACCCCTAGGGCTTACTCCTACCCCTTTGACTGGTAGGGGTAGAAGAAGGGGTGGGGGGCGATGAAGGCGGAAATCGTGGTCGTTGCGGACCAGATTGGCGAGCGCCCCTGGAAGAGGGATTGCCTCTGAAAGGAGATTGAGGCTTGCCCTTTTCCGAGTCCTTCGGGGATTTACCGGAAGAAGCCGAAGGTTTCTTCGGTATCCGGAATTTAGGGGGAGCCGAAGTAGGAGTGCGGGGCTGGAAGGCCACCGCGCCGTGCATTTGCTCCTCCCTGGAGGCATCCGCTACTTCCTTAATTCGGCCCCCAAAGAGGGACGAAGAAGAAAGAGGGGCAGACCTAAGCTTTTCTCGAGAAGAAGAGAGAAGTAGCTTGTTGGGGCCGTCCAGGATGGCATCCCGCCTGCAGCGAGTCATCTCGGAAGAGAGAGAGAGAGATAGCAAAATCGAATGTTTTGCCGTCGCTGCTAAGGCCTCTAAAAGAAGCCTGACGGAAGCAGATAAAGCATCCTTTTGTTGTAGCTTGACCGAAAGAGCGGCCACGAAGGAGTCAGTATGCGACGAGATGCCGGAAAGGAAGCGGGAGCGTTGCTCCCAGCGATCCAGGACCTTCTGCTGAAGCGGTAAAGAGGAGGGGACCTTGAGCCGGAGCCGACTCGCATCTAGGTCCAGTTTCGGGGGGTGGATAGAAAAATCACCCTCCGGAAACTTGTAGGTCTTGGGGTTAAAACCCAAAGGCCGAAGGTCTGACGTTGGAATAAACCAGCCCGGTCCTGGCTTAGAGGAGGATGAAGATTCAAAATCCTCCAGAGCCGAACGGACGACCGGAGAGAAAGGGAGCAACTCCGGTTTGACTGATTTGGATTCTTTAGGTTTACCGACAAGGTCAAGGTAACCTTCGCACCTCTTCCGGGAGGGAGGAGGGGCCGGTTTGCATACTGATGCAGGTAAGGTAGCAAAGACCTCCTGAACAGCCCTGTCCATGGAAAACCGATTGTCGTCTGACTCCTCGTCCTCGTCAGAGAGAGGATTGTCAGTACGAGGTTTGGAATGAGCGCTGGATCGGCGCGAGGTGGAAGAAAGAGGCACGTCCTCAGCAAATAAGGAGTCCTCCTCCGGAGCATGAAGGGAGATTTCATCCTCCAATTGTCCGCTCGTAGCAGTCCCACTAGGGGGATTGCGAGTAGTGGGAGGAGACCCAGCCTCAGGGCGCGAAGGGGGAGCATCCTGAGGGGGAAAGCCCATGAAAGGAAATGGAGGGAAAAAGGGCCACATAGGGGGCTGTGCGGAGGAAGCGCCCTGTGGACCCGAGGAGGGAGGAGACTGAAGGAACAGTCTGTGATCAAGGGTCTCTGGTGGAAGAGAAACCCGATCCCTCCTAGAAGAAGAAGGTTCACCCGGTATGACAGGGGAGGAGGCAGAACTGAAATGCCTGGCGTATTCCCCCATCATGTGGGACCACCATGTGGAAGGGTCAAAGGTCTGTGGTTGCGCTGAAACATCCGCACCTTGAACCTTCGAAGATGCGGTGGAGCGTAAAGGAGACCGGTCCCGAGTAGCCGAGCTAGGGGACCGGTGACCGGAAAGACCCGGGGAACGGTTGTGGGACCGTTTCTTGGGCACCCTTGAACGTGGAGGATGAGGTGGCCTAAGCGGAGAAACCGCAGGGCTACCTGAGGAAAAACTCGAATCCGAATTCTCGGACAAAATCGGCGAAGACCGGCGACCCACACGTCTAGCGTGATGAGCCGACCTGGCCGTTGATCTGTGCAGATCTCTTGCCGATGACCGGTGATGACCGGTCTTAGGTCTCTGAGACCGATGATGACCGGTGACCGGTGATTGATGACCGGTGCCCGGTGAATGATGACCGGTGACCGGTGCCTGTTGACCGGTGACCGGTGCCCGGTGCCCCGGTGAGTAGTGGTCGGTGACCGGTGCCCGGTGACCGGTGGTCGGTGACCGGTCCTGACCGGTGACCGTCCCTGGCAGTTATAGCAGTTATACCCGGTGACCGGTCCCGTGATGGTCGGTGACCGGTCTTGACTGGTGACCGGTGGTTAGACCTGACCGGTGACCGGTCGTGAGCTTGGCTATGACTACGATCACGTACTTGACCGGTCATGCCCGGTGGCCGGTCGGAGTGGTCTCCTTGACTGCTCCCCTGGGGCTGACACAAGGAGAGCCGGGCAGGGAGCCAGGAGATGAAGGCGGCCTCTCCGGAGAGGGGCGGGAAGCCTTCTTCCTGGGAGGGGGAGAGGGACTCCGACCCCCAGCAGCGCTGAACCCGGAGAAGGAGGAGGAAGATGAGGCCTTGCGTTTCCGGGAAGAGTAAGACCGACGGGAGGAGGCTTTCTTCCATATCTCGTCTGTCCACGAAGCGCAAACGGTGCATGTGTCGACCCTAGAGCAACCTGAACATGATAGGCAGGACTGATGGGAATCCCAGGACGCCTTAACATGTCCGCAGGAACCCCGGGACTGCGACATAGTAAATAGCAATACAAAAGAACAAAGTATGCAAAATAAAAGAAAAATCTCGAAACGAGACAATAGTATATACAAAATCAAAATAATAAAACCAGTGTCACGGGAGCCGAAGCACGGAAACCCGTGACACAAGGCAAAAGGTCCCGATACGGGACGTAGATTGGGAATTCTACACGTATATAGAAATAACCAAAAGAACAATATAAACAACACAGCCGAGGCTATGAAAAGATACGAAAGGAGAGCTGTAGCGCACAGAAGCTATCAAGAAAGGGACACACAAGGCTACCCACTGAAACTCGATGGCTTCCAAAACACAATTGGAGAACGGGGGTTACACTTCCGGTAACTAAGGGGTTTAGGGAATGGTTTATTTTGCGGACTCTGTTTTGGAAGCTGTGCACAAATAGACACATACCTGAAGTAACTAGAACTGTCGCCTAAGGGCTTACTAATACCCCCCCGCAAGTGTTTTTGTCAAACATGGCTTTGGAGCATGAAATCAGAATTCTTGTATGCAACACTCCATCTTAATATACAGAGGACATATGTGCCAACTACATGGAAATCTAGTGATCCTTTGTAACACATACCTATGGATATACCTATGTCTATGGATAAATATCATTAAGATTCACTGAAATCTATCAATGGAAGAAAATTGTAAAACAAATACCATCAAAGGGACATATCTTTAAAACAGGGTGGGGGGGGGGGGGGTAACCCAATGTTATATAGAAAAAGCGCTACTACAATGTCTAAGGTTGAATGACAGCAAGTTTCATTGAAATCCCTCCAGTAGTTTAGGAGGAGTAGTCTGCAGAAAATTGTAAAGCAAAAATCATCAAAGGGGCATAACTTGGAAAATAGGGGAGGTAACCAAATGATATATAGATAACGCGCTTATACAATGTCTAAGGATCACTGCCAGCAAGTTTCATCAAAATCCTTCCAGTAGTTTAGAAGGAGTAGTCCGCAGAAGTTTGTAATGCAAAAATCATCAAAGGGGCATAACTTGGTAAATAGGGGAGGTAACTCAATGCTATATAGATGTCTAAGGATCATTGCCAGTAAGTTTCATCAAAATCCTTCCAGTAGTTTAGAAGGAGTAGTCCGCAGAAGTTTGTAATGCAAAAATCATCAAAGGGGCATAACTTGGTAAATAGGGGAGGTAACTCAATGCTATATAGATAACGCGCTGCTACAATGTCTAAGGATCATTGACAGCAAGTATCATTAAAATCCTTCCAGTAGTTTAGGCGGAGTAGTCCGCAGAAGTTTGTAATGCAAAAATCATCAAAGGGGCATAAATTGGTAAATAGGGGAGGTAACCAAATGTATATAGATAACGCGCTTATACAATGTCTAAGGATCATTGCCAGCAAGTTTCATCAAAATCCTTCCAGTAGTTTAGAAGGAGTAGTCCGCAGAAGTTTGTAATGCAAAAATCTCAAAGGGGCACGCTGCTACAATGTCTAAGGATCATTGACAGCAAGTATCATTAAAATCCTTCCAGTAGTTTAGGCGGAGTAGTCCGCAGAAGTTTGTAATGCAAAAATCGTCAAAGGGGCATAACTTGGTAAATAGGGGAGGTAACTCAATGCTATATAGATAACGCGCTAATACAATGTCTAAGGATCATTGCCAGCAAGTTTCATCAAAATTCCAGAAGTTTAGGAGGAGTAGTCCGCAGAATTTTGTGTCTACAGACGGACGGACAGACGGACGGACGGACGGACGGACAACCTGATTCCAGTATACCCCCCCCTAACTTCGTTGCGGGGGGGTATAATAACAGGTAACGTATTTATGCTATTAAAACAAGTGATACGTTCGAATGAAGGCCATGCCCCATGATAAGAAAATGCTACACACCAATTATCTAAGCTCTAGGCCCTGCAATTTTAAAGAAGAAAATTTTCAAAGATTAAACTTTAATTATCCATTTAAGCTCCTGTGACCTACTTTTTCAACCAATCAAAACAATTTGAACAATTTTGATAAAGAACATCATTAAGAACAATAATCCTGTGAAATTTGGTCAAAATCCATTCAGCAGTATAGGAGGAGATGTTGATTAAAGGAAATTGTTGTTGACAGATGCACAGTGCTAGACAAAAGGCAATAACAAAAGCTCACCATGATTACGTTGTTCTCAGGTGAACTAAAAATAGTGGAAACTTCAGGAAATATCATTTTTAATTTTAGATATTATGGTAAAAGTCCATGAAGTTCTTTCACAATATATTCTGTCTTATAATGGTAAACATTTGTGTGAAACCTTTTGGCATTGCTATGTTAGAGTTGGGATGAAAAAAAATTAGGACAGATGGATAGACAAAGAGAAAAAGTGATTCCAGTATAGCCCCCACTACCCAGAAAATGAACAGTGAGGTGATCAAAGTATGTAGTCCTAAGACTGAAAAAAAAAAAAAAAAAAAAAAAACACTTACCAATCTCTGTGTAAGTACCAATCACTATGAAAGTACCACTGCTTGTGAAAGTAACAGAAACAAACTGGGAAGTTTGTCCTGCTGCAGAACACACATAGGTTCCGGCATCTCCAGATTCCACACTTGATATTATAAGATCTCTTCTGTTAGGAGCATATCTTATTCTTGAAGATCCAGGAAATGCAGTATTGATGGTTGTTGGGTTACGTTCATCAGTTATCTGAGCTTGTACACCAATCTTTTTCCACTGAGGATAAGTCACATTAAGTGGGCAAGGGAGTGTGAGTGTGTCTTCTGAAAATGAATTACATTTTCATTCTCTTAAAATTTAAAACTTTTAAGTTACTAATTTTTTTTCTCTCACAAAAACACATTTCAATTCTGAATATCTTAACAGTGAAATGGATAGATAAGCAAGGAAAACAAATGCTACGTTTGAATGAAGGCCATGCCCTGCGATAAGAAAATGCTACACACCAAATATCTAAGCTCTAGGCCCTGCAATTTTACAAAAGATGATTTTCAAAGATTGAATTTTTATAATCAATTTTTAGCTCCTGTGACCTACTTTTTTTTTAAACCAATCAAAACAATTTGTACAATTTTGATAAAGAACATCATTAGGAACAAAAATCCTGTGAAATTTGGTCAAAATCCATTCAGGGGTTTAGGAGGAGATGTTCATTATAGGAAATTGTTGTTGACCGACGCACAATGCTGGACAATAGGTGATAACAAAGCTCACCATGAGCATGTTGTGTTCAGGTGAGCTAAAAATAGTGGAAACTTCTGGAAATATCATTTTTGATTTAGAAATTATGATAAAAGTCCATGAGATTTTATCATAATATATTCTGTCTTATAATGGTAAACATTTATGCCAAACCATTTGGCATTGCTATGTTAGAGCTGGGACGAAAAAAAATCAGGACAGATGGATAGATAGACAGAACAAGAGCTGTCAGAGGACAGCATGCTCGACTTTTCAAAATGCTTGTTGGTAAATCAAATAAAATCTATTTCAATTCTTGCCCTTCACATACCCTGTACATAATAATAGTCACAAGAGCCATGTTGACATGGCCATCCCCCGCCGAATGCTTGCTCTTTAGAAGATGTGTTAGAGAGTAGAATATTTCATTTTTTAAAATAAAATTTTTGGTAATGAAGACTGATGTTTAAAGTTATTATAGATATGAAACCCATGTGAAGACCTACTAATTCCTCGATTTTGAGGTCTACAGGTAAAATGTCAAGGTCACTGTGAAAGTACCAATGCTTGTGAAAGTAACAGAAACAAACTGGGATGTTTGTCCTGCTGCAGAACACTCATAGGTTCCGGCATCTCCAGATTTCACACTTGATATTATAAGATCTCTTTTGTTAGGAGCATGTTTTATTCTTGAAGATTCAGGGAATGCAGTATTGATGGTTGTTGGGTTACGTTCATCAGTTATCTGAGCATGTACACCAATCTTTTTCCACTGAGGATAAGTCACATTAAGTGGGCAAGTGACTGTGAGTGTGTCTTCTGAAAATGAATTACATTTTCATTCTCTTAAAATTTAAAACTTTTAAGTAACTAATTTTTTTTTCTCACAAAAACACAGGCCTGAGACCTTGATGGGTAGAGCTCATCAAGGTGCATACACTTGAGAAGTTGGGAGGTTATGAATGGAAGTATGTTCATAATGTGGCCAAACTTGATATTTGCTATTTGGGGAAATGGTGACCTTGACCTTTGACTCCCTCTAATTGGGTCTGGCTGGTAGAGCTCATCAAGGTGTATGCATCTTTCAAGTTTGGAGGTTATGGATGGAAGCACGTTCATAATATGGCTAAGTTTAATATTTGCTATTTTGGGTCATGGTGACATTGACCTTTGACTCATCAAGGTGCATACACATGTGAAGTGTGTGACAAACAAACAGACAGACCAAAAACAAAATGACCCCGGGGCATAAAAATTAAACAAGAGGGCCATAGTGGCCCTTGTACCATAATCCTAAATATAGCAATTCAGACCACACACAAGATTTGACCACCTGACTTCTATTATACAAGAGGGCCAATATGGCCCTGAAAACACTCACCTGAGAAATATTGCCTTCATTGCCTATTATAAGATAGTAATACTGAATACAAAATCCACGCAGAAGTACAGCAAGATAATCTTAATTCTACCTTAATTCTACCACTTAATTTTACCTGTGGTCTAAATTAAGGATGTCAAGCAACCTTAGAAAAAAAACAACAACAAACAAGAGGACCATAGAGGCCCTGGATTGCTCTCCTGAGTATATGGTTACCAAAGGAATATCTGTTTGAAATCTGGCCAGTCGTTTTTTTTTTAATTTTTTATTTTTTATTTTTTTATTTTTTTTAATTTTTAAAGTTTTCATTTTTTTCCCATTGCCATGGCATCCAGAGTTCTATATGGATCAAGTTTATTTTAGCAACTTCTGTGAAGGTTCACCCAAGGATCATCCCTGCCAAGTATCACATATTCTGTCCAGAAGTTTCAGAAGAGATGGCATTTAAAGCAATTTGTTGATGATGTTTTATGAAAACCCAAATTAGATTTTTTCTGTTACATGGAAAGTGTTCATATTCTGAAATCTAAATTAATTTAAATACATTCTAAAACATGTAGAAACGTATTCCAATTTAACAGGATTTCTACAATACAGAAAATGTTTTTAAGTTAAGTTGCTTGTGACTAGACTTAGATTAAAATGGAATTTTTGAAGTAAAATTAATTTTAATTAGTAAATACTTACCTGTTATTACTTCAGGTATGTGTCTATTTGTGCCTGGCTTCCAAAACAGAGTCCGCAAAATAAACCATTCCCTAAAACCCCCTAGTTACCGGAAGTGTAACCCCCGTTCTCCAATTGTATATGAAGCCATCGAGGGATACAACCGCCAGCAAGCGGGGAGGGAGGTGGGACTCTGTAATAACAGGTTAAGTATTTACTAATTAAAATTAATTTTACTTCAAAAATTCCATTTTAATAGCATAAATACGTTACCTGTTATT
This sequence comes from Solen grandis, assembly GCA_021229015.1. Classification (NCBI taxonomy): domain Eukaryota; kingdom Metazoa; phylum Mollusca; class Bivalvia; order Adapedonta; family Solenidae; genus Solen; species Solen grandis. Next base: position 46,085,838 of record CM037793.1, on the reverse strand, counting down.
ACTTCAGGTATGACTTCGTCGCTAAGGTGGGAGGTTGCTAACGAAGAACCTTGATTGCAGCGACACCCGAAGTAGAAAGCGACCAAAGCTTCCAATGGAAAAACGCTCTTGTTAGAGCGAAAATCGTCAGACAGGATAGTTAAACGACTGTCTGAGCTACTACAAGCGGACCCAAGTCCGCAAGGTTTTGTGATTGGTTAGCCAGTGAGTGGAGATAAAAGGAAGAAAACGTAGTAGAAGACTTCCAAGAAGCCGCTTTAAGAATATCGTCCATGGGAGATTTATTCAAGAACGCCCAAGAAGCAGACAAAGCACGGAGCTCATGAGGTCTAATTCTTAAAAAGGATAGATCTCTATCCGAAAGATCCGAATAGGCAAACTTGATAGTTGAGGCTACCCAATGAGATATTGTTGCTGCCGAAACCTCGCCCCCCCCTTTTATTGGGAGGAAAAGACGAAGACGACGACCCCTTAAAGGTTTAACCTTCTGAAGGTAAAACTTCAAGGCCCTAACCGGACAAAGAAGCCGATCAGGATCACTCCTAGTGCAAGACCTTGCAAGGCTCGGAATAACCACCGGAGGAGAACAGACCGAGGGGAGTTGGGTTTTCGCAAGAAAACCAGGTTGAAAACTCAAAGAAACAGAGCCATCAGATTTGTTAAAGCGTAAATAGCCTTCCTCGGTAGAAAAGGCGTGGATTTCACAACGACGCTTAGAAGACGCCATCGCTATGAGAAAGACCGTCTTCCAGGTTGTGTGAAGGAGTGAAGCCTCAGAAAGAGGTTCAAAAGGTGCCTTAGTAAGAGCCAGTAAAACACAAGAAAGATCCCACTTAGGAGTTAACGAACGAGAGACTGGCCTAGACAGTTCAAACGAACGAATAATTTCTGAAAGGTAAGGATCCGAACCAAGGGAAGAGGATCTGTGAAACTTCAGAGTGTTAGACAACATGGACCTATACCCCTTGATAGAACTGACCGCAAGTTTTTTCTCGTTAAAGAGAAAAACTAGAAAGTTAGCGATTTCTCTGACAGGAGCCTTGACCTGATTAATCTGCCGTGCGATACACCAATCACGGAAGACCTTCCACTTCGCCTGGTAGACAGATCGAGTAGACTGTCTCCTGGCCTTAGAGATTTTAGAGGCAACTGTTGCCGAAAATTTCTTCTGTCTAACTCGTTGTTGGATAACATCCAAGCGTGAAGACGAAGAGCGTAGGGATTCTCGTGTAGAACTCTGTTCCGACCTTGTGACAGAAGGTCCGGAACCTGTGGAAGTTCTACAGGATGGTCTATTAGAAGATCCAGAAGATCCACGAACCAAGATCTCGTTGGCCAAAGTGGAGCCACAAGGAGGATCCTGCACTGATATCGTAGGACTTTCCTTAGAACTAAGGGAATCAGAGAAAACGGAGGGAACGCATAAGCAAATAGATGATCCCAGTTTACAGACAGAGCATCTATCGCCCAAGCCCTGTGATCCGACACCGGGGACACGAACAGTGGAAGTTGGTTGTTCAGCCTGGTTGCAAACAGATCTACAGACGGAAACCCGAAAATTGCAAACAGAGCTGTTGCGACCCGAGGAAGTAATTTCCATTCCGAGGGAAGAAGAGAATGCCTGCGTGATAGTTGGTCCGCTAAGACATTCAGACGACCCGGAAGATGTCTGACTTGAATGCGTACTGATGACACCTGACACCAATGAAGAAGGTGCCATGCTTCCATGCACAGAGATGGAGAGTGCGTCCCCCCTTGTCTGCAGATGTAAGAGACAACAGTCGTGTTGTCTGTAGATACCAGAACAGATTTGCCTCGAATGTGAGGAGAAAACTGTTGTAAGGCTAGTAGAACCGCCTTGAGTTCCAAGTTGTTGATATGTAGAGAACCGTCCCGAGGGGACCAAAGTCCCGAGGTCGTGAGACCCAGAGGTTCCAGATGTGCACCCCAGCCTGACAGACTGGCATCCGAGAAGAGGAACAGTTCCGGTTGAGGAGGAGAAAGTAGAACACCCTCTCGGAGAAATGAGGGGGAATTCCACCAACGGAGATGATGAACCAATTCCGGGGAAACCGGAAGAATGGCCTGTAAACGGTCTTGACTGGGACGCCAGACAGATAGTAGGATAAATTGAAGAGGTCTCATGTGAAGGCGACCGAGCGGAACAAGATCCCCTGCTGCATTGAGTACACCCAGAAGCGATAGGAATTCCCGAGCTGAGATCGATTGACGAAGGGAAAACCCCCGAACCAGAGTTAGAAGAGCCAGAATCCTGGGTTCCGGAATTCTGATCCTGTTTAGGTCGGTCAGAAACTGCATCCCGACAAAAGTGAAGTTCTGGAATGGGATCAACTCCGATTTCTCGGAATTGAGAATGAAGCCGAGCCTGAGAGCTAGGTCTGTTACCCATCGAAGTTCGTCGAGGAGAGCGACTGGGTCCATGTGTAGAAGGAGCCAGTCGTCGAAATACGCTAGAAGGCGAGAGCCCCGAAGATGAATTCTGGCGACCAGAACCGAAACTATCTTGGTGAAGATTCTGGATGCCGAAGATAGGCCGAACAGAAGGGCCCTGAACTGGTAGACAGTTTGCCCATCCGTAAAGCGAAGGTACTTTCTGGAATGAGGATGGATAGATACATGGAAGTAGGCATCCGATAAATCCAGGGAAACAGCCCAGTGACCTGGTAGGATAGCTGCCCTGATCGACGAAGCTGTTTCCATTATGAAATGTTCTTTCGGAATGAAGGAGTTTAGACGAGATAGATCTATGACCGACCGAAAACCGCTGTCCTTATTTGGGACCAGAAAGAGACGGCTGTAGAACCCCGGAGAGGTTAGAGTCGAGACCCTTTCTACCGCTCCTTTTTTCAGAAGATCTGAAATAGCCACTCCCAGATGAGGATGATTGGAGGAAAGATGAATGGGGGAGCGTGACAGTGGAGGAGGACGACTGAATGGAATCCGATAGCCGTGTCTCACGATAGACAGGACCCACTGGTCGTCCGTTATTTTCTCCCATTGCTGAATGAAATGAGTGAGTCTGCCGCCTACTGGAAGGGGCAGAAACACTCTTCCTCCCGATTGAACGTCTGGAAGAGGAAGCGGTAGAAAGGACGCACCCCTAGGGCTTACTTCTACCCCTTTGACTGGCAGAGGTAGAAGTAGGAGTGGGGGGCGATGAAGGAGAGAATCGTGGTCGTTGAGGACCGGATTGGCGGGCACCCCTGGAAGAAGGATTACCCCTGAAAGAGGAGGATTGGGGTTTACCCTTATCCGAATCCTTAGGGGACTTACCGCTAGAAGCTGATGGCTTCTTGGGGATCCTGAATTTAGGGGGAGCCGAAGTAGGGGGGCGGGGTTGAAAGGCCACCGCTCCGTGCATTTGCTCCTCCCTAGAGGCATCCGCAACTTCCTTGATTCGGCCCCCGAACAGGGACAAAGAAGAAAGGGGAGCCGACCTAAGATTATCCCGAGAAGAAGAGAGGAGAAGCTTGTTGGGGCCATCCAGGATGGCATCCCGCCGAAAGCGAGTTATTTCTGTAGAAAGAGAAAGAGACAGCAAAATAGAGTGTTTTGCTGTCGCTGCTAAGGCCTCTAGAAGAAGTCTAACAGAAGGAGATAAGGAATCTTTCTGTTGCAGCTTGACCGAGAGTGCGGCCACGAAGGAGTCCGCGTGAGAAGAGACCCCAGATAGAAAGCGGGAGCGTTGCTCCCAACGATCTAGGACCTTCTGCTGGAGTGAAACAGAAGAGGGGACCTTGAGTCGGAGCCGACTCGCATCCAAGTCCAGCTTTGGAGGGTGAATGGAATATTCACCCTCCGGAAACTTGTAGGCCTTAGGGTTAAAGCCTAAGGGCCGAAGATCCGAAGTGGGAACAAACCAGCCCGGTCCCGGCTTGGAGGAAGAAGAGGATTCGAAATCCTCCAGGGCCGATCGAATGACCGGAGAGAAAGGAAGCAACTCCGGTTCACTCGACTTGGCCTCCTTGAGTTTACCGACGAGGTCGAGATAACCCTCACACCTCTTGCGAGAGGGAGGAGGAGCTGGTTTGCATACCGATTCAGGGAGGGTAGCAAAGACCTCCTGAACGGCCCTGTCCATAGAGAACCTGTTGTCGTCTGACTCTTCCTCTTCCTCTGAGAGAGGATGGTCAGTTGGAGGTTCGGAAGGGGCACTAGACCGACGAGAGGTGGCCGAGAGAGGCACATCCTTGGCAAACAATGAATCCTCCTGAGGGGCATGAAGAGAGACTTCATCCTCCAGACGACCGCTAGGATCGGCCCCACTGGTAGTAGGGTGGCGAGAGGAGGGAGATGGCCTGGTCTCGGGAGAAGAGCGAGACGGAGGGACATCCTGAGGGGGAAAGCCCATAAAAGGGAATGGAGGAAAGAAGGCCACATGGGGTGCTGTGCAGAAGAAGCACCCTGTGGCCCCGAGGAGGACGAAGGCTGAAGAAACAGCCGGTGATCCAAAGTCTCCGGGGGAAGAGACACTCTATCCCTTCTAGAAGGGGCAGGCTCACCCGGGATGACAGACTGGGGAGCAGAATGGAAGTGTCTAGCATAGTCACCCATCATACGGGACCACCACGCTGAGGGATCGAAGGCATGAGGCTGTGATGGAAAATCCCCACCTTGATCCCTTGTAGAGCGAGAAGCAGTAGAACGTAACGGAGACCGGTCCCTAGGTGAAGGGCTTGGAGACCGGTGACCGGGAAAGCCCGGGGAACGGTTGGAGGACCGTTTCTTGGGCACCCTGGAGCAAGAGGAGACAGGAGGCCTACGCGGAGGACCGCAGGGCTACCTGGGGAACTCGAATCCGAGCCGGTTGAACCGGGGGGCCGGAAACCGGGGGATCACTTTTACTGGTGACCGATGACGGTTACTGGTTTTCTGAGACCGGTCACGTACTTGACCGGTCGATGATCGGTGCCCGGTGACTGGTGCCCGGTCCTGACCGGTGACCGGTCCCTAGGAGATATGCTTGGTGACCTGTCATGTGCCGTGCCCGGTGTTTCCAAGGTTGGTGACCGGTCTTGACCGGTGGATAGACCTGACCGGTGACCGGTTACGGGAATGACCGGCACGGTTGGTGACCGGTCATGCCCGGTGACCGGTCGGAGCAATCTCCTTGTCTGAGACCCTGGGGCTGACGCAAGGTGAGCCGTACAGGGAGCTCGGAGACGAAGGAGGCCTCTCCTGAGAGGGGTGGGAGACCTTCTTCCTGGGTGGAGGGGAGGGGCTCCGACCCCCAGCGGCACTGAACCCAGAGAAGGAAGAGGAAGAGGAGGCCTTCCTCTTCCGAGATGAATACGAGCGGCAGGAAGAGGCCTTCTTCCAAACCTCGTCGGACCAGGTAACACAGACAGAGCAGGTGTCATCCCTGGTGCACCCCGAGCACGACAGGCAAGACTGGTGGGAGTCCCAGGAGGCCTTAACGTGCCCGCAGGAACCCCTAGACTGTGACATGATAAAGCAGTACAGTGAAAAACAAAGCAAACGAGGAAACGGGGAGACCGAAACGGAAACCCGTACTAGAAATGGGGGTCTCGAAAAAATACAAAAACAAAAAAGTCTCGATACGAGACAAAGATTAATTATTCCACACGCAATAGAATAAAAAATATATACAAAAACACAGCCGAGGCTATGAAAAGAAAGAAGGAGAGCCGTAAAGCACAGAAGCGATCAAGAAAGGTGACACATGGTTACCCACAGTAAAACTCGATGGCTTCCAAAACTAGACTTAGATTAAAACTGTAATAACTTTACCAATCCTTTTGCATAACAAGAGGGCCACGATGGCCCTGTATCGCTCACCTGAGTACCATTGCTCTAAAGGCAATGTATAATGCTACACAATAAATATCTTAACTCTTGACCTTGTGGTTTCTGAGAAGATTTTCCTTTCCTCCTCTATATAAGCCTATGTAAAATCAAATGTCACAGGAGCTAAAAATAGATTTTTAAAATGCAATCTTAGAAAATCTTCTCCTGCAAAACTGTAAGGCCTAGAGCTTTAATAATTGGTATGTAGAATTGTCTTATGAACATCTACAAAAGTTGTTCAGATCATGACCCTGGGGTCAAAATTGGCCCAGCCCCAGGGGTCATTTTATTTTTCATAGGTTTATATAGTGAAAAACTTTAAAAATCTTCTTCTATGAAACAATAAGGCCTAGAGCTAAGATATTTGGCGTGTAGCATTGTCTAGTGAATCTCTACAAAAGTTGTTCAAATTATGACCCTGGGGTTAGAATTGGCCCTGCCCCGGGGGTCACTTGTTTTACATAGACTTATATAGGAAAAACTTTAAAAATCTTCTCCTATGAAACCATAAGGCCTAGAGCTAAGATATTTGGTATGTAGCATCATCTAATGGTTCATTACCAAGATTGTTCAGCTCATAGCCCTATGGTGATAAATGACCATATTTGATTTTAATTAGACATTTCTCCATTATCTCCAAAACCATTCAATTACATTTACTCTTTTTTTAAATCACATTTATTAGATCTTTTATGATATATAAATGTGATTTTTTTAAAAGCTATCACTGAAGGGGATTAATACCCCTGTAAAAGTGCTTTGATTCAGGAGAAGCCAGACTCCAGGTGGAGCATAGATAAAAACCTGTATACATAGTATATTGGTTATGATAATAAGTAAGTAATTTGTAAGTAAAGTCTTTATTTAAGGGTGATAGAGAGTCAGATATGGTTGTTTGGCACAGTAGTTTAAAAGTGTAGAGTTACAATTCTTGGACACTGCACCTCTCCTAGTCGCCATCTGTTTACATTTTAAGTTTCAAGTCAATACCATGTATAATATTCGAGTTGTGTTTGGGACAAGATAAAAAGCAATTTAACAAAGGGAGATAATAAAAAGATGGGACCAGGTAGAGCTACAGTTGAACTGAATCAGTTAAGAAATGTTAAAGAAGTTTGTGTCACAAGATATTTATTCAAATCAGGGGCAATAACTCTGTAATCCGTTGGATAACTCTATTAAATTTATATCATGCACCTCTCCATCTGATTATCAATACACACACAAAATTTGAACTGAATGGGTTAAGAAATGTAGAAGAAGTTCATGTTACAAGATATCTAGAGTCAAATCAGGGGCAATAACTCTGTAATCCTTGAGATAACTCAAGTGAAATTTATGTCACACACCTCTACACCTGATTATCAATGCACACAAAAATCTAAACTGAATCGGTTAAAATATGTAGAAGTAGTTAGAGTCACAAGTTTTTGGGATGGACAGACAGACCAACAAACCAACAGACCGACTCCTATATACCCCCTTTCAAACTTCATTAGTGGGGGTATATATATATATATATATTTACCCAAGCCACTTGTAAGTACAAAGTCAGCCTTTAGCTCAAGTAATGGTGTAAACTCTATATTTACAGGGTTTTTTTTATTTCAAACATTCATGTTTTAAAACACTACTAAAGCTTTTTTACCATTTTTTTAAGCAAACAAGATCAGTGCATGTTTTTTTTATTTTCTTCAATCATATAGTACCATAGTACCAGATATTAAAGCATACTTTTCACATGCTATTAAAACTGTCAGAGTCGGTTAAATCAGATTTTATTTAACATAATAATATAAAATTTCATGGCATATATATATATATATATAGCATACATTAACTATTAACAGGTGTATGCATAAATATAGAAACAGAAAAGAGTTACTGTAAACTCTCATTTCCACTGTGGTCCTTTAATATAGTGTGATATAGTTGATATTATCATCATATTTATATCACATGTCAAATATTTCATCAAAGACGAAACCGACAATGAAAGACAAATGTAGTTAATACTCTATGATAAAATTATGATTGTTTAAAAATAAATCACATATATTGAATCAGGTACTTAATTAAGAAAAATTAATTTAGAGCAATGAATTTGATAAATTAAACAAGAGCTGTCAAGAGCTGAGGTGCATAAATTTTGTTACCATAGCAACCAGAATTTTGGTCCGAGAAAAAAAACACAAAGTGACATGCAGAATCTCCATACCGCCATCTATTCATATACCAATTTTCAAAATATTATCTTAACAGTTTTTAAGTTATCAGGGATCCAGATTTCAAGACATCCAGAAGGACGGACGGACAGACAGACGGACGGACAAAGGGCAAACCTATAGTCCCCTCTGGTGTTAACACTAACACTAGGGGACTAATAAATATTGCAATTAAAGGCAAAATGAGAATCTCTGTATTATTAAAATATACCCAACAGCAATAAATATGTGCTCAAAGTTTTAAAGCAACATTCAAAGAGTTCAGTGAAAAAGTAAGTTAGTACAAAAAGATTAATCAAGTAAGAAAAGGGGAATAATTATGTCAAAAACCAAGACAGAGTTACATACTCTTGCCATGTACAAGTAGGGGTGATGGTCATAAACAGGTATTCAAAATTTCAAAGCAATACCTAAAACAGTTAAGTGAAACAAGAGCTGTCAGAGGACAGCACGCTCGACTATTCAAAATGCTTGTTGGTAAATCAAATGAAATCTATTTCAATTCTTGCCCTTCACATACCTTGTACATAATAATAGTCAAAAATGATATACCTTGATAGTCTGATACCCCTTAATATTTTTATGACGTCTAAAATCAATCCCATGCCTAGCTACTGAGACATAAGCACAATAACAGTGTGCATGCAAAACTTGAACCAAAAATCCAAGTTAGAAAAGGGCCATAATTTCATAAAATTCAGTCCAAAAGTTCCTTTTTTCCTGAAGACACTCCTTAACTTTCTAGTCAATTCCAAAGCAATTTCTGAGATATAAGCTGGATAGTAGCTTGAATGCAAAAATTTAACCAAAATTCTAAGTTAAAAGGGGGTCATAATTTTTAATTTATTCCATCAAGTGTTATCTTCCTTTATAGTATGATACCCCTAAACATATTAAAGATGTTTAAATCAATCCATCCCTGGACTGAGATATTAGCATGAAAGTAACTTGCATGCAAAATTTTAACCAAAATTTCTAAGTTAAAAAGGGGCCATAATTTGTAATATATTCTATCAAGAGTTATCTACCATGAAAGTATAAAACCCCTAAATTAAACATGCCTGGATACCGAGATATAAGCATGAAAGTATCTTGCATGCAAAACTTTAACCAAAATTTCTAGGTTAAAAAGGGGCCATAATTCATATTAAATTCAGTCAAGAGTTATCTACCTTGGTTGTCTGATGCCCTAAACATATTTATAAACTTTCAAGTCAATACCATGAATGGTTATTGAGATACAAACTAGATAGTAGCTTGCACGCAAAACTTTAACCAAAATTTTTATTGCATGCAAAACTTTAACCAAAATTTCTAAGTTAAAAAGGGGCCATAATTCATATTAAATTCAGTCAAGAGTTATCTACCTTGGTTGTCTAATGCCCCTGAACATATTTATAAACTTTCAAGTCAATACCATAAATTGTTAATGAGATATAAGGTTGATAGTAACTTGCACGCAAAACTTTAACCAAAAGCTGCAACGCCAACGCCAGGGCGACTACAATAGCTCTCATATTCTTCGAATAGTCAAGCTAAAAATTAGGTGGTATGAAAACCTTAACTGAGATTCTAAATAAGAAAGGGGCATAACTTTTTTAAAATTCATTAGAGAGCCTGACCCCCAACATAGGTATGCAATTTCATGTGTGAATTATGAGGGACATCCATGAAAAGAAATTGTAGATAATAGCAATGTTAAACAAAAGTCCAAAAAGGTCCATATACCTATCTATCTATATATATATATATATATATATATACAAAAAAATTTGGAAAAGTTACTGTTCCTGTTTTTTTTTCTTAAAGTTTGAGGGACATCCATCGAGTAAAAGTAGAAGAGATAATGGCAATGTTAAACATAACTTTTGGCCAAGAAGATTTTTTAAGTTTTTACTATACACATATATGGAAAACGGGCTCTGCCCCCTGGAGGACATGTTTTTTCAACAAATCAAAATAATTTGAAAAATCTTGGTAGAGTGTGACCTTAGGAACATTTGTGCCAAAGAACTTTGAAATCCAGCCTGTACTTTTGGCTAAGAAGATTTTTGAAGTTTTTACTATATACAGTAGAATCTTGTTAATCCGAAGTCATGGGGACCGGGCTGAAAACTTCGAAATAATGATAATTCGTATTAAAAATCCAATGATAAATTTCGGTTTGTGTGCATGTTTGTTTGCGTTAATATTGCTGGTGAGTATCGTGAAAATCGCTACGTCGTAAAAACAACTACCGGTACGTATGAAATGAAAAACAGATACTGTACGTAAGAGATGTCATCTGGTGACGTCTCAGCTATGATTGATTTAAGAAGTTTCTGCCATATCTTAAAATCATCAGAATCTCTGTCGACGGAGTTTGCCTCGCCACTCACTTTTTTGCAACCGATACCATGTCTGGCTTTGAAGCGCTCAAGCAACCCGTTGCTTAAATCACATTCTTGAGCCTTTGACTTAAGCAAGTCATCGTCAACTGGCAAATTTTGCTGTCGCTTACATTTAAACAAACTTAACAGCGCTGACTCAACCTTGGGAAACTTAGCACCCCTTGCCTTTTTGTGCGCTGGTTCAATATCGCCAGACAGAAATTTTGCCTTAGTTTCATCTGTTTTAAGTCGAAAGCGTATTTGGTGGTACCCCAAACTCTTCGCCAATTTGCTTTTTTGATTTAATTCCCCTCTCGACTTCCTGGATGGCCGTAAACTTCTTTTGATAGGTTTTGGAGTTGAGCCTACGTTTAACCCCCTTCCGTCCTAATGCTGATCCAGATATCCTCCCGGTTTGGTTACCGGGCCTTTCTCTAGATTGCTCGACAGCGGATAGGGTTGAGACAAACCCAGTTATTCCCCCAGACACACCTGGTATTCACTGGATTGTTTTGACATTGACAATTGTGTGGAATTATCTTTGGAGACAATAATTCTTTCGGATGTAAGTGTGCAGAGATGACAGAGATACAATTCATGATTAATCTCTGCTGACTAAATTTAAATTTACATAAAAAACAAGTACTCAAGATCTGACACCTGGGTTTATCTGCTGACGCGTGTCTGTTACTCAACCTGTCAGATATCGATTAGAAGTAATCAATAATTTCTGGTCAGACACGTGCTGATAATCCCTACCTGGAAAAAGGTGCAAAAAACTTACTTGAGCCATCATTCCAGTGACGCCGCAAAATGAACTGACCTGTGTACGATTGAAGTTAAGGGTGATATGTCTTCGAAAATGTATGAAAATTGACTTCGAAATAAAAATTGAAAAATAGGTATAAAAAGTGAACTCGGGACCGGGATTTAACTTTGAAATAGCGAAAAAATCGAAATAGCAAAATTCGGATTAAACATTTTATTTTAGTTAAAATAAGAAGGGGAAAAATCGGGACCGAAAAAAAACTTCGAAATGGTGAGGAATTCGGTTTAACGATGTTCGGTTTGACGAGGTTCTACTGTTAATATATATATATATATATATATATATATATATATATATATATATACAGTCTATTTACGATGGAACGAAATGCGATGGAGCGAAATGACGGTGTAATGCGAAGTAATTGCCAGGTCCCGGCAATATTTGTTCTTTATTCAATGTAAAAAAGATGCGATGGAACGAATAGGATGGAACGAAATATGCACTGGAGCGAAGTATGTATGTGGTCCGATATGCTAATTAACAACTGATTAATGACGCGTTCGAACGAAGTGTTGGTCAGTTTTCACACCTACCCGAGTGACACCTGTCGCTTACTCGTGTCCGCCATTATATTGTCTGTAATCAGCCTATTAGCACGCCATCCGTGACGTCGTTGCAAACTGACACGAAGTTTACAAGCGAGTTTGTTTGTTTGTTACAAAGATTAATGAGTGATTTTATTTCAAAACTTAACAAGGCAGTCCAAAGGACAGCTATATCCCCCGCCGCTGGCCAAATATTAGAATTTGTTTGGTCATAGGATTATGTTCACCTTAACCTGGCATGGTTGTAGCAGACATAGAAGATCAGTTTAAGACAATTTAACTTTCCGGAGTTATGTATGAATCTCAGAATTCGGAGGCACATATATTAAAAGTTTACTGACAAGTTTTACATGGGAAACAGTACAAAAAGTGAACATCAATGAAGTATAGGATGTGTTAGGTAACCACAAAATACATGTGTAACTCAATTCAAAACTTTATATATCATGACATAATTTGTATGATTGTGAACATGACATACTATTATTTACCGAATACAATAAATCACGAGATATCGAGATGACATGAAAAAGTGGAGGCTTAAACATTTGACCTTCAAGGATGACCTTGACCTTAAGCCAGCGTGACCGCCTCATGCCTCCTGCACATCAGCTCAATGAGGTTAACATTTTAGCCGAGTTTGAAGAAACTGTATCCAAGCGTTCATGAGATATGGAGCGGACACAAAAAACATTTGACCTTCAAGTATGACCTTGACCTTGAGCCAGCGTGACCGCCTCATGCCTTCTGCACATCAGCTCAATGAGGTTAACATTTTAGTCGAGTTTGAAGAAAATGAGATATGGAGCGGACACGAAAATGTTTCGGACACACTGACGGACTGACGGACGGACTGACGGACGGACAGACGGACGAAGGGCATTCCTATAACCCCCCTCCCGCTTCCGGGAGGATAACAGGGTAGGAAATGGCGAACGAAAAGAGGGGAGTGAGGAGAAAAACACAGACCATAGAAGTGAAATATAGAGAAATCAGATAATGAAACATCACACTAAACATATTACGACACTAAATCTTTACAACAGTACATGGTTTTAGGCAATACATACTAAAACACGACATAAACAAAGGAGTGATCACATACATAAAGGGATTCTCAATCGTCAATATGAAAGATGCGATGGAACGAAATACGCGATGGAACGAAATAAATGCGTTTCCCGGGGCTACTTCGTACCATCGCGAATGGACTGTATATATATTGACATAACTTCTTATAACAAATTAACATGAAAACATGAGTACTTTCTGGTTTTAGAATTATTCTATAGTATAAGTGTAAAATGTAAGATATCTTCAACTAATATACATCACTGTTTCTGTTAAAAGATGTCACCAATCTTTGAAGCGCACACTGCAAAATATCACACTAAAATTGCTATTAACCTTGTACATCATGAATATGTCTTGTTTAAATTTATATGACATAAATGGTACATGAAACAATGGATATTTCTTTGCTTTACAGACTATGTAGAATCTGAGCTACATTATTAAAATAAATTGTATAAACAAACAGAGGAGAACCTGATTAGACAGCTCTTTTCCTTTTTATGAGGAAAAGGGTTTATCTTAATTTTCACTTAGCATTATTTCTTGTAAAACACAACTACTACTTTCTGATGGCCAAATATGTGTGGTGGATTTTGATATTATAACATATGTCAAACAGTTTATGGCTTCCACTATCATACGTTTTAAGAAATAAACAAAGGAAACTGTAGCTTACCATAGCAACAGTTGCAAAAACAACAACTGCACCACTCGCAATGTTTCCGACAATTCAAGAACTTGCAACATATTATGACAGCTACTATGATCAAGATGATGACATCAATTCCAAACAGCACGAAGCAAGGGATCTCCAACTCAAAACAGCATGCTGAAATATAATAATTACAAGTTTTCAGGTAATTAATTAACACAAAGGTCCTGTATAGCTCAGCTGAATGACGCTGCACTTCAAGACAAATAATGGTCATCACAAATTCTTGTACACTATAACATATACATACATGTCTTTATAATTATGTAAATATAATGTAATACAGAACACATAATTAATCAGTAATTTCCATCAACTAAAACTAAGAATCAGGTTATAAAATTCTGGACAAATGACTTTTCCCAAAGTCATACATGTGAACCTAAAATAGCAGCACAACAAGAGGGCCATCATGGCCCTAGAATACTAACCAGAGTACCATCAGCTTAATTAATCAATCTAGTTTAACTTTAATTAACATTTCAGATACAAACTATTCTAAAAATTCTATACAGACTATATAAGAAAACTAGCCAACCATCTGCAGGATTCATTTTTTAGGGGATCAAAATCACACAATGACAATGTAGGACCATGGGCTTATCATAGGTTAAAAATAGAATTTACTAATATACATTGGTTAGTGAAGAGAAGAATTATCATGTCATAATTGCATAAATTACTTCACAACATGAGCATAGCACATTTCTTTAAAGCTTGTACTGTGTTGTAAATACAAACACAAGGTTTCGATTTCTTAAATATTAATTATGATTCAGCATGTGCTCGATAGAAAAAGGGAGTGGATTCCTGCATATATCATTAATAAGTTCCCGGGATAGTGCTTGAATCTAATACTGTTACATCCTTTTTCCTTTAAAATAAAAAAGAATCAAAATGCTGAATGACCTGAACAGTTCAATATAGAGTGGGATTAAGTTTAAGATACAATTGTTACATGCAACGGCTGACTAGATTATAATTTTAATAAAAGTCGACTGTTCAACTGTTTCTGATGGTGAACTTCATAGTAATGTCTTATTTATGCATTAAATTAATTTTTTTCTGCTGGTGCATAGTTCTTTATGAATTTCCAGATAATTCTGGTTTATTATTCAATTAAATGACGTCTAATCCTTAATATCTAAATTGTTTTAATAATTTTCACAAACTCTTAGAGTTCTGATCGTTATGTATTATGTGATGAGTATTGACTGTTCGACCAGATCTAGTTTGGTCTGGCTTTGCTTGGGAAACCGCAATGGTCATTGTAGCTCTGGTTTGTGGAAATCACTGAAACAGTCAACTGTAACTTGGTAGTCATTATCATCCAAACTAAATATGTCTGTTCCCACTTTGGCCCACGGTTGATCTGGTACCTCATGACTTATCAGAGGCTCTTTACACTGTTTTTGCGCAAATGATTGACACGTTTCATATTTCTCTATGAAGTTTTTAATTTTAGATGTCATACTGGGCCAATACATACATTGTCATGTGCGTTTGAGGCATCCTTCTACTCCTGTATGTGTGTGAATTTGGTTCTAAATGTCTCTGCACATACTGCATGGAATTACGCACCTTTCACCACAAAATACAATGTTGTTTTTTACGGAGAGTTCATCCCAAATATTTAAGTATGGTTTTGCTTCTGGTGGTGTAACTTTCAAAATCCAACTGCATTTAATTTCCTCAATAACTAATACTAACATTGGATCCAGCTGTGTCGCAGCTTTGCTTTGTATTTGTTGGCTTGGAGTGACCACTAAAATGTCTGACATACATACTCTTTTGCCTTTCAAGGACACATATGACTGATGCAAATGACACACCCTTGTGTTATGAAGAACACTTCTGTACAGTTTACCCTTACCAAACTGACTTATATGTGACTTAAATGTGAAGTATATGCCAGTCATATTGGACATATAAGTGACATATAACTTTCAAAAACAGCATCTATGTGAGTTCTATGTATATGTCACTTATATGGCTTGAGAAAACTCCCCATAAACCACATACATCAGCCATATAAGTGACATATAACTGACATAGATGATCTGAAATGAGAAAAACAAGCATGTCACTTATATGGAGTAAGTTTTCCAGGCTATGGCTACATAGAACTGAGAACTTAGTCATTTTCACAGCTTTGTACTTCAGCAGTTTAGTAAAAAAAAATCTTAGTCCACCAAACGTATACAACATTGTAAAAATCAATATAATCACAACGAAAAATAACAACTCTAGCATAATGGGTATCAAAATACTCAGAATTTCATACTTATACTAACTAGTCCACTATATTTTTTAAACTATTATTTTTTTTTTATTTAGCAAATTTACCAAATTGTCTCAAAATCCTTGAGTAGGAATTTTACAAATGATTTAATAGTATTGTAAGGCCCCAAAAAAAAGTCAAATTTCTGCATGGTCGCCAGACCAACCCTCTTTTTTTTACACCCGACCCTTAAGTTTTTTTTTATGTTTCCGCCTTTAAAAAAATATTTCCATTTTTTTACCTTTTCTTCATGTAAAAAAAAAAAGAAAAGAAATCCCGACCCTCTTTTTTTTTGCTGGCGACCAGAAACGGAACTCTTTATTTTCTGGTCTTATAGACTGAACTCCTAAAGATTTAAAACATTTGCAAAGACTACCAAATAAGAAAAAAAGTATTTTCATAGTATTTGAATCAGTTTGTATCCAATATGATGAATATCATCTGAGAAAATACCATAGTTTTGAAAAATGTTCAATTGAAATACAAACAATTAGAAAATTAGAACTTATTATTTAGATCTTTTCACTGTGGTTTTAAAAGAATAAGATTTGATAATATTCACTTTTTAAATGCATTTTTTTAAATTTATTTATTTATTTTTTTTTTTTTTAAACCATTATTGGTCTGGTAACAAATTAAGGCGACCTGAATGAAGTTGTTGCAAGGTCATAGGAATCCTACACTGAAATAAAGTGCTGAAAACTTGACGCTAATTTCATATATTTCGGAAAAAAAAAAAAAGTTTTTACTCTACTTCGATACCCAAATTTTGTTTTGTAATTAATTTTAACTTTCCCTCTTTTAAATTTGAATACCGAAATATCACAGCATTGCATTAATCCGCCATTTTGAAAACTTCAGCGGTGAAACGAACCATGTAAACAATATATTGGTGTTTGCAATATTTTCAAATATTCATTAAAAATATGAATATTAATTATGTTTGTAATGTATTATTTCCTTCAAATTATCCATAAAGTGAATTTCCTTCGTGTGTAAATGGCAAGAGAATTATTAGTGAGGATTTTCTTCTATGCCCGTCGACAGCCCTATACAAACATAATTGTTATACATTTTCTACAATGTTTTGCTGAGTCTTAATTCTTCTGATTCCAGAATTTGTATTTGTGTCAGCTAAGTGCACATAATCCAAAATATCTCTTCTTGCTGTTGTTTTTGACAACGTTTACTTTTTGTTAAACACTTAAAAAAGTTGACCTTGAAAATCACAACTGAAACTGTAAGCCTTTAAATGCAAAGTTTAAGTACCATACCCTTTAAATTTGACCTTTGACCTTGAAGGATGACCTTGACCTATGCATGGAATAGAATGTATAAAAAAAAAAAAACAAAAATAAAAAAAAAAAAAATGTCTTTTTACTGCCTAAAGATCATGACCAAAAAACACCCTGCACAGGTTCATATGATGACAAACCAGTATACAAATTTTTTTGTTTTTTTTTAAAATATTGAAAAATGACAAAGAAATATTGATTACAAAACTTGTCCAAAGTTATGGCAAAATAAGGTCAAAGGTCAAGGTTGATACATAAAATATTGAGGTTATCTGAACAATCATTGTCATGATGAATATGCATACCAAATATAAAAGATGTATGTCAAATAGTAAAAAGTTATAGCCAACATTCAAGTTTTTTGTTAAATATTTCAAAAATAGGTAAAAGTTCAAAGGTCAAGGTAAAAGTTCGTAAGTTTAACATTGATGGAAAGGTCTTGCCACAAGGAATTCACATGTGAAATATCAGTGCCCTGTTGGTAACGGTTCTGAAATGACAGGCATTTTAAAGTTTTCAAAAGATAAAGCAAAAATAGGTCACAGGTCAAGGTCAATAGATGAAATATTGAGGTATATAGCCCGTGCAAAGATGAATATGCATACCAAAAATAAAATTTGTATGTCAAATAGTAAAGAAATTACGGCCAACGTAGTTTTTGTAAAATATTTAAAAACAAGAGGCCCATGATGGCCCTTAAAATCGCTCACCTGAGATAAATAGGTTGACCCAAGGAACATCTGTACCAATTTATTTTAAAATCTGGCCAGTAGTTTTGAAGATGATTTTTAAAGTTTTCATATTTTTTTCTTTTTGTTGCCATGGCAACCAGTTCTATATGGATCAAGTTTATTTTAGCAACTTTTGTGAAGGTTGACCCTAGGATCATTCCTGCCAAGTTTAATCAAATTCTGTCCAGTGGTTTCAGAGGAAATGTTGATAAAGTTTTCCCTATATACATATAAGGCAAATAAGCCCGCCCTGGCGGCCATGTTTTTTTACGGATCGGAAAATTTTTAGCAACTTTGGTAGAGGTTGACCCAAGGAACATCTGTACCAATTTATTTTAAAATCTGGCCAGTAGTTTTGAAGAAGATGATTTTTAAAGTTTTCATTTTTTTTTTCTTTTTGTTGCCATGGCAACCACAGTTCTACATGGATCAAGTTTATTTTAGCAACTTTTGTGAAGGTTGACCCAAGGATCATCCCTGCCAAGTTTAATCAAATTCTGTCCAGT
>CM037793.1:46017339-46067339 GCA_021229015.1 Solen grandis | reverse complement strand
TTCAATTGTTTTAACTGATGTTTTATATATATAGATGCGGTCCAATATAACGCGGTATTCTTGATTGGACCCCTGTCTCTCAATAAACCTTAGAAAGTACCTGCATTGTATTTCCTATTCACAAATACGAAAATGAAACATATGTTACTTAAGGTTAAACAATCTATTTAAATTAAGTTTCCCGAATATTTAACAATATTTTTTTAATTAAAAAAAAACAACAGAAAAAGAAAACACACACACGAACAAACCTTCTCTCTACATGCCAGCCAGGAAAGCTCTGAATCGAGTAAAACACTCCGTAAAACATGCTGAATTAGTTATATTTTTGTTTCAACATCGTTTACACACTCTTTGGCAGGCGATGACATAACGGAAGACGAAATTGAAGATATGATTGCGGAAACAGACACTGACGGGAGTGGAACGGTCGATTATGAAGGTAAAAATTTAGGTTTTCAATCCTATACACCACTTCCAATCATAATATTGAATAAATATATGATCTTGATGCTGAAAATATAAGTGAATTATCATACATTTTGCATCACTTGAGTGCGAAATCAATGATTAATTGTAGAGAGACTTAGTACAGATTTTCCTTTTTTAATATTCAATTACATTGTATCAAGAGAAGATAAAAAGAGATATACTTGTAAAGAAATAAAGTTTGACATACTTGTAAAAAAGTAAGGTGATATACTTTAAAAAAACAAAAAACAAATACATGTATTTCTTTTTTTCTGTGACTGATGAAAAAATCATATTCTTAATAAAATTCCTTGGACATTACTCCAAAAGCTTACACAGGCAAGTGAACGTTTGGTTTGGTAAATTATGACGAGATAACCTTAGATTTTATTATATCAATGGATAACGCCTCAAAACTCTTCAATATGAGAGCTCGGTTTACATCAGTAGTGTTTGTACACAGATGTTCAATAGCCCTCATTTCTGATTAACTTTCTCAGTGTAAATGTACATTAACATTTCAGCATTAACAGAAAAAAAACATATACATGTACATATCACAATTTGCTTTAAATAGATTTAAATAAGTAAATTCAGAGCAAATAACGATTTTGTCTAGTTGCTACTATTCTTCCTCAAACTCCACGCAGTGATCTCTCTCTTACACATCACAACTGTAATGGGAGGTAACTACTGCGTGGAGTTTGATTGTGCCAAATGTTCCATGTCTCTTGAGTTCTGTCTCTCCTTTCCTATTTTTAATGTAAATTTAACAACATTAGAAATTATGGAAGATCATGAATGAGGACTGATTTGAATATATCTTAAGGCTAATTAATTATATTATAAAACATTCTATGAAAAATGTGAATTTTTGTTTAAATCAATTCAAATTATTGCAGATATGAATGATTTATCTCAAGTAATTTCTTTTACTTGTATTTTGCCATTAGTTTATCGCCTCTAACCTAAAGTGGTATGTCAAAGTGAAAAATATTTCAATGATGCAATATATTTGGGTTTCTGAAAATTGTAAATAACGAGTAAGTACATTTTCACAATATCAAATATTGTTTAGTTAGGAAGGGGAAAAGACTAGGGGCGTTAAACAAGGTTAGATAAGTTTGGTTTGCTCCGGAAGATGTAGATTGATAATGCCTTTCGCCTTAGATGTGGTGACAGTAGAGTAGATTTTGACCATCTTTTTTGCTTTGTTTATCTATCTAGTTTCATTATTTTGACGGAAGTCCCATTTCCCATCTTTTATTGCTGTTTTTCACCCAGAGCTTATCTGCACTTTATTGCAGATCAAGTTCAGACTCCATAAAACTATCTTTTATCATTGACCTTGCTTTTTTCAGTAGTTTAAAGCCCCATGCTTCTATCGATAATTCCGTCTCTTGGAATTACGCAATCATGAAACGCTTTCCATGCCGGTTTGAGGTGAACACCCTCGTGTGTTTTTTTAATCGAAGCAATATTAGTAGCAGTCTAACCACCGATTTGTCAAGGTAAAGTCACTGTAATGGTTCCGCTATATTTCGGACATCATGACCTTTCACCAAAGTTTCCTAATGTTCCATTAGGGTTTCTTGGTTATCTTGGTAGAGGTTAAGTGGCCCGAGACATAGCGGAACTATTACAGGGACTTTACCGTAATGCACCTTGTGCATAAATACATAAAATACTTTCACAAATGTCATCAAACTGTTATTATGAAATATCTTAGCAAGATTGAGATAATTACTATAACAACATTAAATCAGATATTTTCATTAGTCAGGCTCATTTAGCTTACAATTCATTAATGGTAGAAAAAAGTAGATTTTCTATGTTTTGTGCCAATCCCCATACAATAGAGACACGAGTTATAATGATATTAAGTCCTTAAATATCTTTGTTTGAGTTGTTGTGAATACGTTTACCATTTATCTATATTTATTTTTCCTTTTGCAGAATTCAAAAGTTTGATGTCGTCTGAATGAGCTAAGCGTTCTGGAAGGCAAGGTTTAAGCTCCGATATTACGTCATATTCGTCATCATCCGGTTGTCAAATCTCGAATCATCTTATGAATAGGTTGATACTCAAGAGCAGACTCCACGTGTAGCATTGCATTAACTTTTACTGAGGCATAGTACCTCCCGTTCCACGTCAATGCCATTTGTATTTATTATTACTGTATATAAATGTGACCGGAATTCCTAAGAGATTCTTCCCACAATTCCTCACTCACTGACATGCGCACTGCCACTAATCTGCTTAACGTTACTGTCAGGTTCACCACCTGCATATATTTATTAACATGCGTTGTTTACACTGCATCCCTCTACCGCGCAATGCTGT
Source organism: Solen grandis (assembly GCA_021229015.1). NCBI lineage: Eukaryota > Metazoa > Mollusca > Bivalvia > Adapedonta > Solenidae > Solen > Solen grandis. The sequence continues at coordinate 46,064,524 of CM037793.1, read as the reverse complement.
CCCTAACCCCTCTCGTGATAATATAATACTAACTACACTCTCCTTTATTAACATACCTTACATTGTATATTGCAATGTTTCTTCTGTTTACAGAGTTTTATACGTTGATGATGGGGTAGGCTGGGCTTCATTCGAGCTTAGAAAAAAAGCACTTCAATACAAAATTCGACAGCACCAGCTTCGGAAGATATTCGGAGAAAATTTCGAATTGTGGTCGTTGTAACAGGCGACTGCAATGCCAGTTTTTCATTGTTTTGTTGCCTACATTTTTTAATCCATGGTTGCAAAACACCAGTTGCAGTTCGAGCTTTGTTCTTTGACAATCATGAATGTTTGGGTCGTGTTTGTTTCTAAACGAACATGACTTGACATGAGGCAATTGTTTCATCTTCATCAAAGCGCTTTGGCTAGTGCCTTTAGAAGTGACAAATTAAGTGTGTGCTGTGTTTTAATGAGTAAATTGAACGAAACCGTGCAATCTTTAATATTAAACGACTGAACACGTTTCAGATTAATATTGCATATTTAAAATTGTGTAGTTTGTCATAAACGTAGCATGCGATATTTATACGAAATAACGTCACTTTCTTTACTAACCCATATAACGATAAAATCTGGTCTTTTTATATAAAATAAATTTAATTTTCGGTTTAATCATTAAAATATATATATCTTGTATTCGTTCTCTTGCACGTTTCAGTTCTGTTGCTACGTTTGAGGAGTCCCGTATCCTTGTTAACGAACTGTCTATGTTCAGTAATCGCAATTTTGCATTCAGTGATAAAGGGGAGATTACTCTATCCAGTGTGTGCAAGGAAAGACATTCAACCAATGATTACATGTAACTGTAAATAATAACTTATGCCCGTTTCAAATATTCCACGAAATCAAACTTTATTCGTGAAATAAAAATCAAGTAAAACTCAAATTGTAGTTGTGTACTTCTTTCTTTCATCGCATGTGTTCCTCCGCGATGTTGCCCCTCAGTACTTGTTCCAGTAAAGTACATCGCAATTAACATTTAGGTTCAGCGAAATCCAAGGATTTGTGTTAATTAAATAGTTTTATGTACTTGTATTTTGATTGATAAAAATCCGTTATCCAATATTATCAAACTCATGACGACCGTCTGTATCTGCAGTGATGTTGTTGCTACTGATGATAATGACGGTGGTCATCTTATATCTTATCAGGGTGTTTATATCATTTGATATCTACATGCATATCTTTACCCTTGACATGGGATACTGGTGTTCGTAATTGTTTCACGTTCCTTCGTCAGACCAATATTCAAAATTAACGAGAATATAGGCTAGTGTAAAGTGGATTTGCTGAAGAAGAAATGCTTTCAAATAAGCTCATCCTCCTCAGCATCATCGGGTGGAATAAAAACATCTTCCTCGTCGTCAGATATCTCGACTTCAGCGTCGTTGTTGTTCTCGTCTATCCTAAATATATCGTCATCGTCAGAATTGTCGTCATCATCGTCATTGGCGTCCTCGTCATCGTCGTCATCTGCCGTCAACGTGCTTCCACCAACACTGGAACCGAACTCGTTAGGACCGACATGGACAAAGTCGGTAACGCTCCTTAGCAACGTCTGCTTCTCGGCGTCAATCCGCTGCCAGTCGTCTTCACTTAGGCCCGGCACCGTTAGATTGATTGACGTCAGAGCTGAAGAGGGGGAATAGTACTGTTACGAAAAAATGTTCTACACACTTGCACACGCACAAACACACTCACATAAATTGAGAAAACATTCATTTCTGAGCCGGATCCAGGAGTTTCGGGGGGAGAGGCGCAATATTTAAAAAATGAAGGCAGTGACAATGCAAGCGGTTTGCCGCTTTGCTAGGTCCGTGATAAGGGTGTAGTTTCGATTGGAGCGATACTTGGGGAATTCCCTTGCGATTTTTTAATGTAAAGCTGTAAAATAGTGCATTCTTGAGAGTTTTTGAAGGTTTGTATGTCTACATTTATGTATGGTCGTGCGCGCCGGATGCCCCCCCCCCCTGAAAATGCCACTGCATTTTAGAAACTATAAAAAACTGCATGCATAGAAGTTACAAGACAGGGAGAGAGAGAGAGCTGGTGGGATCAGAGAAAGACACAACACCAATAACGTCGATCTCATAAATACAGGACACATCTTTCTAACTCTAGTTTCAAGAGCTTGTTTTATACATTTTATCATAAATTGATTCAAACATCTAAGAAAAGTATGCTATTAGTAATTTTTATTGAAAACCATGTCATTTTTATGTTAATATGGAGATATCATTTACTTGACTGCAAACTTAAAAGTATTTTAAGTAAACAAAATCAAAATAATGATAAAAAATGTATTCATTCTACCTCGAAATATACCTTCTTTCATACCTAGGTCCCGGATTTTTTTTCTGCAGCTCCACCTTTTAGATCACTTGACTTTTATTTATTTCCGGTTAGCTTGTTTTACACGTGAACGGGAATATTAATGGATTTTACAGCGCCAAGTTTATCATAAAATGGAAAATAACAAGCTATTAAATCACAAGGATTCAAGACATTTACGAAAGAAGATTGTCACATAGGATAAGTACTTTTATTTTATTTGTCCAAGGTAATGCATCCATCATTAAATTGTGACTAACGGTCTATCAAGTTATGGTGGAAATTTCATAGTAATTTAAGTCGTTATAGACTAAGAGAAAAAGAGCCTATAATCTAAGTCAATGGATGCTCGCATCTACACTGAAATTTTTTAAGCATTTAAAGGACCATGATCATAGTTAAATGATGGGTGGATTACCTTAAAGAACACGATTACATGTATAAATTACGGTCTCTTGTAAATCTGCCAGTCAAGTCAATCTCATAGAATCGTGAGTTTACGATTATACCTGCCTGTCCAACATTTATCAATAGATTCATTAACAGCCATCGAAACATTTTAAGATTTATCTTTATATTGCTACATTTATACATCCTGTATTTTAAATACACGGATAGGAACAAATATTTATCAGTGAAGGCAATATTTATAAAGAAAAATAGAAATGAGAAAGCAGAAATATTCTACATTAGTAACACATGTGTAGCCGATGTACATAATAACACTTGTACTCTGTCATGAAGCTAGCTTTTATGGCGACATGGTAGACTATCTGGCTTGTGTACCGAGGGTGTCGAGTTCGAATCAAATCTGAAGGATTTTACTTGGTTACACATGTAAATGTGTTTTTATAGCTGCATTGGGAAGATGTATCAATGTCGTTTAAAAATGCAGTAAAATTAAAGTAAAATGAAGTATGCAATATCCATACAAGGGGCTTGATTGATATATATTGTATATCTACTTTTTCAATAACATATCCTACTATCCCGTCAACAATACTTAGCGAAAATAAAAGTTGTTTGTTTCCACTAACATCTCCGGAAAAAAATAGGGTCGGTAGGTCGGCTAAACTTTTTTATTTTTAACTTTTTTTCCATTTTTACCTTATTTTTTTAGAGCAATTGACTAAAAACAGCGTTTTCCAACCGTAATAGCCCGAAAAATACGAAAAAAAAAAAAAAGTCTAGGGTCGGTACAAACAAATGGAGTCGGTCGGGTTAGTGGAAACAACTAACTTTTTTTTTATTACGCCTTAGAATTAAAGGAAAGGAAGAAATATAGTACATTATCCGTACACCACATTCAGCGAGATATTCATTTTATAAAACTTTAAATCTTACTAACTTACAACATTGAAATCTTGTTAAGAAAATGAGGTATTGTGTACGTATCAGGGATGCTAGGATGATGGAAGTTATTTCTAATGTATCAGCACTAAGCAAGGGTCGTGAACTTGTGGCCTAAATTGTAATGCATTACTCCTCAGGTATTTTATCGGTGTATTTAAGGCAAAATTACCTTCAAAATACTTTATTAATAAACCAGCCATTAAATGTAGAACATCTGAACTGAGAGTTTTGTCATTATCTAGATCAATAAGCATGTTATAAGCTATGAATGCAGTTGGATCTCGGTTATTATATTGGGGACCAGCGTTTTATTTCGAATAAGACAGGCGGCTTTGAATGAATTAAATCAAGACGATCGATGAGATTAGAGACCATCCACCCACATTGCATTATTCGTTCACAATACATATGTAATTAAAATGTTGTTATGGTATTATGTATGTTAAACTAACGTTTCGATATTAAGTCTCTTTCGAGATATATATATATATGTGTGTGTGTGTGTGTGTGTGTGTGTGTGTGTGTGTGTGTGACACGTTTTGAAACAGAACATTCATCCTAAATATAGATCTAACTGGAGAGAAATAATAAGATACTGATACGAAATGATATTTGGTGTGGTCACAGGGATCGAAGTTGCTTGGGGCGAATCATTACCATTGAGTACGAAATGATTCGCCATTAATGTTACCATTAAATACGAAATAATTCACCCTATGCAACTTCGAGCCCCTGTGGATGTGGTTACCTAGTGTGCCCTGGTATTGCAGCCTCATGATGGCGATGACGGTGTCGGGTGCGAGTCTGGCCTGGATACAAAGGTCCTTCAGGAGGCGGCACCGGCTTAGCATGTACAGCAGTTCTCCGTCCATAGGTTCGTGACGCTCGAAAAACATGGCGAAGTTCACTGGATAAATGTAACACAAAGTGGCAGTTGTATTACAAGTATGAAATATTTAAAGAATTACAGCAGCTGTGGGTGTTTGTTGAGTTAAACGTCCCATCGACAGTATTTCAGTCATTCGGTGACTATGAGGCAGATATAGTGCTGCCACACTGCAGTATCACGCCGTGTGGCATGATGTCACACCCAGTCATATTATCCTGGCACAACCAGTCCTGGACACTTCTCTTATGAGAGGGGCTACACCAGTTCCATGTACGACTTTGGTATGTCGCTACCGAGGATCGAGCCCATGACCTGCCGATTCCGGTGAGCGTTGTTGTAATAACAACGGTAGTAGTAGTAGTACGAGTAGTAGTAAAGTGGTGTTTATTTAATGGTGACCAATAGTTACTTAATTGAAGAAGTAGCAACAGAAATAGTTGTTGATGCTATTGCTGCTGCAGCTATGTATGCGTGTGGTTTCTTTTTTTCTTTTTTCTTTTTTTTCGAGGCTGTCCTCCTCCATGCTTAACCAAAACATTAAGTAAAGAAAGAACAAACATCTGCAGCTGTCATATCTTTATTCTTTTTAAAGGTCATAAGTTAATTGCACCTTTTTTATGATAACTGATTAAATACTGCGATCTATCAATGAGATAAAATCCGTATCTGACAGTGTGAGTGGTATATATATATATATATATATATATATATATATGGGCATTTATCAAAAATTAAAAGAAAATTTGTTTGCAGTAAAAAGGGGGAAATACATGTGTCGCAGATGGTTGTTGTGAGCGTATTGCACGGGTGAGATATGTTCACGCACTCGTTGAGAAAAGTTCAGGTTACGGGTTATTTCCGTAGTTTATAATGCGGAACATATCTCACACCTCACAATTGTTATAATCATCTCGTTTAAATTGACCAATGGTCAATTGTGTATATGTGTTTTGTCGTGTGATTGGTTGTATGCGTGGTAAAGATCAAGTATATTGAACACTGGGTGGTTTGGGTACGGCATTAGAGGTCTTGATTCAATTGGGACAGCATCGATTACCTGATCGATTACCTGTGGTTCATCTACCGGGGTATATGTATGTGGCTTTGCTGAACCGGGGGTAAAGATATTTTATTATAATATTCTTCTTAATATCTTATCTTCTATATCTTTCCATCTTTTTCTGTAATAGGTGTATGTTCACTTACTCAGATATGATATTTGGATATCATAATATTAATCATGTATGTCTATAATTTAATTTGCTTAAGAAGAGCAAAGTTGTAAATAAATGCATAGCATTATAAATATATGCATTTATTCTGAACTGTTTTAGACGCTCTTCCCTAGATGAATAAATATTATCCAGATTCCTTCTACTCGTCTTTTTGAACCCCCTTCTACCTGTGACACATGTATCTCATATCAAAGTGACAAGGGGGGTAACTCATGTTCGCCTCACTTTTGCATTTTCTTCGAGTTATCTGTCTTACTTAGAATTAGATGAATTAAATACATATATTGATTACTATTAACACAGCGGCAGTATCTCGTTTATTTACTGCAACTACTTCTGTCACCACCACCATTACTACGACTCCTACTCCTACTACTGTACTCACTGTACTCTTACTAGGTTTTTCAACTGCATCTTTATCATAATACATTGTTTATAATGCTATTTTGTCTTAATTAAAAGGTGTTTAAAAGTACATATATTTAAAACCCATTGATGTAGTGTGCCTACCAAGAGTCTGTGAGAAGTGTGTGCCAAGATGCTGCAGGAATATCGCCAGTCGCATTTCTGTCTCATCCAGCCTTGCCCAGGACGTCAGGTAACATTCTTGGAGTGGCATTCCTCGGACAAACGGTGGACGTAGATCGTTACCCCGTAAGATCGTGGTGCAGAGATATGCCACCACCCTTGTCATCGGACATTGCTCGCTGAATTCGTACCAGACTTCTGGAGATATCTCTATGCCCCGCAGGTCACCTTCCAGAACTAACGAAAGACTCTCAAGAGAGTGTGAAAGTTTGTTGGCGAAGTTCCGCAATACCTCCGCACTAAGGTACTTGTAATTTAGGTGCAAGTGCTTCAATCCAACAAATTTTGAGAGTGCAGAAATATAACGTGGCTGGCGGAATGGGAAAACGTTAGTCTCAAAAAAATCTTCCATGTGTAATATTGTTATTGACCCACTTGTCGGACCTTTAGCTAGAGCTTCCAAAACTCGACAACCGTCGTGTATCCTCATCCTTGCCCCTGTCATGTAAACTGATTCTAAGAACTTTTGCTTTCGTAGCATCCGACAGAGGGCACTCACAAGGCGGTTCCTAGAGAGGATAAAGTGCCAGTGTTGCTCCATATGAAGATGTTCTATATCAATTTCGCGCAGGTGGATGTCATTTCTCCCACAGAGTCTCTTGATATAGGTGTCAGAAGCTTTTGATATAGTCATACATGTCTTGAACGAAGGCTGACCAAATCCAAGCGCCAGTCTCAGGAGGCACTGCCCGAATTTATCTAAAAATTTTATCTCCTTTTCACATGTTCGTTCAGCCGATATGTTCCCAAATATAACTCTTCGCTCTCTCCACAGAACCGAGCTGGAAAAAATTCTATACCAATTTTTGCAACAACAAGCCATGTTTAATTTGTCGACATCGCCGACTTGAATATAAATTTTTAACAACGCTAGATCGGGGATATCGTTCCATGTTGTCGGGAAGCAATTTTCCGGCGAGGACGCCGCCATTATTTTGTCCGTTTTGCATTAAAAACAACACAAAATGATGACGTCGTCTAGCAGACGTCAATTTCGCGCAAAATATTTTTGAAAACTAGTATTTTGCGTAAGATCCAAATAAACATGAGTAACATCTTTTTTTTCTTTTCTTTTTTCTTTCATAAATAGAGTATGATTTGATAAAGACAAATACATTCTTTATCTCAAAGGAATGATAACACAAAGGAAATGTTTTTAAACAAGTTTTAGTAATACATCTGGTTTGCATCATATTTTACCGTTTATATCATGGATGTTTGTGTCACATCCGGGTTTTCGTGTTTAATTTATCTAAATTTATTGTAACATTTGTGGGAAAATGACCACATTTGAGATTGAGACAATCAATTTAACGTCAAGTTAAATTATACATTTAACATTATTTTGAATACACAAAGTTCCAAAAGAAAGTGTGCACTTTTAATTTTAAATTTTAAATACCTAGAAAACACATCAGTTTCAGTTTCGTACACTATTTGTCGTGATTTTTGTGGGATGGAATTTTTCTCTAAAAAGGGGAGGGGACTTTCAGGAATAAAGCCGATGAAAAATCACAGAAAAGACTTAATTTTGGAACTGAGTGTATGTTGCATTTGCATGCAACTACTGTTTATATTTCAGCCACTTCATGTAAATTAAGCAATAAGCAATACATACACTTCGTGCGCAGCGATGTATAAAGTAAGATTAGCAGGTGCGTAGAAATAAAGGGCATAGGCCACCCGTCATCACAACTTCCTGACGTCACTGCCACACTTCAGAATCCTTTGATATCTTGTAGATTAAGTGTACCTGCAGTATCTTTGATCGTTGGGTATTTTGATCTGGTCAGTTTTATGTATTAATTCATTTACGAAATTTGTATTACAGCATGTAAGGTACGCACGCATGGAAAATTGCTCATTTGGAGCCCAGATGCCTGAATAATTCTGTACTTTTAGAAAATCTCTTCAGTTTCATTATAACAGTACATAATTAGATGTATAGCAGACGATAGTAAGTGCATCTACATAAAACACGAGAGGAACATCCGTTCCGAAAGTATTTTTTAGCTGTGAAAATGTCTCTGAAAACTTTGAAATATTCATAAAATCATACAAGTGTTTAATTTGTTTACTGTCGAACTGTATGCAAATTTTACGGATCTAATTCGAAAATTGGATACTCCTGTTATATTTGAAATTTATATAAATAACGTAATACATAAATTATTAGCAAATCAGGTGGTAGTTACATAAAATTTTAATTAAACGTAAGAAATGTGTTTGTTTACTTATTTACAGCTGGAGGAAATGACGATTTGGAAAGATGTGTTTATATGCAAAAATTGCAGTAAGCAAATAAAGTATGCCCATTTTAATACATCTATGCATTTCTGTCCATCTGTTTGTCTTAATCTTCTCCTTTCCGCCTGTCTCATTGAGTGTCTACATCTCCCTCTCTCTCTCTCTCTCTCTCTCTCTCTCTCTCCCTTTGTTTATCTGTCGGTCTCACACGTGCATTCATCATATCATTTCACAACATACTTTACCAACTCGATGTTGATGGTTTTCGTTTATGTATTTTAGACATGTTTATGCTGATTTGATCTTATATATTTTTTTTATTTTGAAATAAATACTTGCACATGTTGATAAATATTGATCATATATCAGAAGGAAAACAACAACAAATAATTCCAGGGTCGGCCGAGAGGGTAAAGTCGCTGACTTTAGAACTCACTCAGCCCCTCACCGCGTGGGTTTGAAACCCGGCAGGGACATTCGGATTTTCATGTGAGGAAGCCTTCCAGCTGGCTTGCGGTAGGTCGGTGGTTCTACCCGGATGCCTCAGTGCATTCGGGGTCTTCCTCCATCTGTAATTAGCTGGACGTCGCTATATGACTGAAATACCGTCGAAGCGACGGTAAACTCAAATAGTCAAGTCAAGTCAAGTCAATAATTCCAAGTAGAATGTAACTGTCTCTACGCTTATACTGATATCTTATTTACAGACTGATTTATTTAAAATACACGATACTCATGTCAACGATAATTCTGAAAGTCTTGCACTTACAAATCAATTACCAAAATGTCTTCTTGTGACTCATTGTTTATGGATTATCATTATTTTGTGGATATGACCTTAATTTCGATGAATCACGTGAGTTCAATCCCTCTAGCAATTCCATCACATATGTGACCTATTAGTTTTAACCTACTTCATACTTGAAACAATCGAAGCATCTCGGCGATGAAAGGTGAAACCAATACCGGAAAAACAAGGCTTGACATAATTACGTTGGTCTACGATGAACGAAGTACGCAATACACCCTTTAGATGATGTCATATAATTATCTGCCGGGGTACTTACTTTCAGAACGTGTGGACTATGCAGTGCACCTCCCCCAGTTCAAATCCCATCCCAGTCTCTGTGTGCAGGTCAGTTTCATTTTGTATGCAGTATTTTAGTCAATTAGGAAGATTGTCTGCGCTATACCGTCGTTATATATTATACTGACATGGGACCAACATGGGTCTTTAAGCTATCTGTAATGGGGATTATAATACCATTTTCATTTCATGTATTGTATTTTTACGCCCCCTCCCGGTTACGGGGCGTGGATGATGTAAGAACTGCTCGACCCCGGGACCAATTAGGCTAGTTTCAGGGAACTTGAAAAACAGAAATGGGACACTTGAAATGTAGAATCAAAACGTCATTTCTGCTTCAACCATTGTCTTATAATAGTGTTGTGTCACCACGCCAGACCTGCGCAATAAGCCCACTATGTGACGTAGGCCAAATTAAGGGGTGCTGGTTGGTGTTGCCCACTCAAACAAACGTTGTGATGTAGTTTGATGCATTTGCTTGTCGAAGTGCACAAAGTGCGCATTAGCAGACGACAGTGTTATATTTCATTTACTAGCAGGATGTTTACCCCATCACAGTATTTCCTAATTCCTTGTTTTCGTACCTTGTCTTTTGAATATTCACTTCCTTGAAGAGCCGTTACGTAACTCGCGATAGCGTCAACATATGCTTCAGCCATTTCAAAAGGCCAACTGAAAACAGAATTCGTTAATGAGATAAAAATGTTGAGAGTTTTGCCCTTGAGCAGATGATTACAAACAAAACAAAACAAGAGTTCAAGATGAAAATAATTATCATCAAGGGTGTTCACGTGCACTGCTGCTGCAGACGCTCGAATAGGTTGAGGCAGACGACAAATGTTTCGTGATGGGTGGACTTGATTCGGAACTGCCGACCCGCCCCGCGTAACTTTTTTACGTACTTCTAGTCGTGTTCCTCTCGTATACTTCGAACCTTTTGATATAAGAACAGACGAAAAAGCTCTAACAGACGCTAATTGTAATCCATTGCTCGTTCATGATTTGGCAGATTACATTATTCGTATGTAGAAAGAGATAGGGTGGGGGTAGAGGGGTGGAAAGCGGTGAACCGAATCCCCCCCCCCCCCCCAAAAAAAAAAAATCCCTATTCAGTCTAGTTCTTACTTATCATTGTCCGCTGTATCCATCTTTAAAACTGTATAGTCTTCGTTTTATCTTAAATATTTGAACAAAATGATTAGATTGTTAAACATACATAACACACGCGCACATGTTCATTGTTTTCGGGCGCGAATTCGAAATATGAGTGAGAATGTGGCATTCAGGAATCACTTAACGGAAATACATTTGTATAATGTGGTTCTGAGAAATAGAATAGGAGGTGGCGTCTTCTCATAGAAATGAATAGATAAATAAATGAATAGATAAATAAATAAATAAATAACAAGCACACAGATCAATCATTCATGATCTAATGATGTTTGCATGTTTCTATAAGATACATCTTTACTATTTCTTGTTAATTCTTTCATGTCAAATTATATTAAATTCGTATATTTTACTCAATATCATTTCAGTCTTAAACTTACTACAGACATGATCTAAAACAGTGGTGGATTTACCGGGACACAGGTGTACTTACTACAGGCATGATCTAGACCAGTGGTGGATTTACCGGGACACTGGTGCACTTACTACAGGCATGATCTAAAACAGTGGTGGATTTACCAGGACACAGGTGCACTTACTACAGACATGATCTAGACCAGTGGTGGATTTACCGGGACACAGGTGCACTTACTACAGACATGATCTAAAACAGTGGTGGATTTACCGGGACACAGGTGCACTTACTACAGACATGATCTAGACCAGTGGTGGATTTACCGGGACACAGGTGCACTTACTACAGACATGATCGAAAACAGTGGTGGATTTACCGGGACACAGGTGCACTTACTACAGACATGATCTAAAACAGTGGTGGATTTACCGGGACACAGGTGCACTTACTACAGACATGATCTAAAACAGTGGTGGATTTACCGGGACACAGGTGCACTTACTACAGACATGATCTAGACCAGTGGTGGATTTACCGGGACACTGGTGCACTTACTACAGGCATGGTCTAGACCAGTGACGGATTTACCGGGGCACTGGTGCACTTACTACAGACATGATCTAGACCAGTGACGGATTTACCGGGGCAGTGGTGCACTTACTACAGACATGATCTAGACCAGTGGAGGATTTACCGGGGCACTGGTGCACTTACTACAGACATGATCTAGACCAGTGGAGGATTTACCGGGGCACTGATGCACTTACTACAGACATGATCTAGACCAGTGGCGGATTTACCGGGACAATCGTGCACTTACTACTGGCATGATCTAGACCATTAGCGGATTTACCGGGACACTGGTGCACTTACACAGACATGATTTAGAACAGTGGCGGATTTACCGGGACACTGGTGCACTTACTACAGACATGATCTAGACCAGTGGCGGATTTACCGGGACACTGGTGCACTTACTACAGGCATGATCTAGACCATTGGCGGATTTACCGGGACACTGGTGCACTTACTACAGGCATGATCTAGACCAGTGGAGGATTTACCGGGACACTGGTGCACTTACTACAGGCATGATCTAGACCAGTGGCGGATTTACCGGGCACTGGTGCACTTACTACAGGCATGATCTAGACCATTGGCGGATTTACCGGGACACTGGTGCACTTACTACAGACATGATCTAGACCATTGGCGGATTTACCGGGACACTGGTGCACTTACTACAGACATGATCTAGACCAGTGGCGGATTTACCGGGCAATCGTGCACTTACTACAGACATGATCTAGACCAGTGGCGGATTTACCGGACACTGGTGCACTTACTACAGACATGATCTAGACCAGTGGTGGATTTACCGGGGCACTTGTGCACTTACTACAGACATGATCTAGACCAGTGGCGGATTTACCGGGACAATCGTGCACTTACTACAGACATGATCTAGAAGAGTGGCGGATTTACCGGGACACTGGTGCACTTACTACAGGCATGATCTAGAACAGTGGCGGATTTACCGGGACACTGGTGCACTTACTACAGGCATGATCTAGACCAGTGGCGGATTTACCGGGACACTGATGCACTTACTACAGGCATGATCTAGACCATTGGCGGATTTACCGGGACACTGGTGCACTTACTACAAACATGATCTAAACCAGTGGCGGATTTACCGGGGCACTGGTGCACTTACTACAGGCATGATCTAGACCATTGGCGGATTTACCGGGACACTGGTGCACTTACTTCTGGCATGATCTAGACCATTGGCGGATTTACCGGGACACTGTGCACTTCCTTCAGCATGATCTAGACCAGTGACAAGATTAACGGGGCACTGGTTGCACTTACTACAGCATGATCTAGACAGTGGCGGATTTACCGGGACTGGTGCACTTACTACAGATATGATCTAGAACAATGGCTGATTTACCGGGGCATTGGTGCACTTACTACAGGCATGATCTAGACCAGTGGCGGATTTACCGGGGCACTGGTGCACTTACTACAGGCATGATCTAGACCAGTGGCGGATTTACCGGGCACTGGTGCACTTACTACAGGCATGGTCTAGACCAGTGGCGGATTTTCCGGGGCACTGGTGCACTTACTACAGGCATGATCTAGACCAGTGACGGATTTACCGGGGCACTGGTGCACTTACTACAGACGTGATCTAGACCAGTGGCGGATTTACCGGGGCACTGGTGCATTTACTACAGACATGATCAGACCAGTGGCGGATTTACCGGGGGATTTACCGGGACACTGGTGCACTTACTACAGGCATGATCTAGACCAGTGGCGGATTTACCGGGACACTGGTGCACTCACTACAGACATGATCTAGACCAGTGGCGGATTTACCGGGACACTTGTGCACTTACTACAGACATGATCTAACCTTCGGCAAATAGTACATGTAATGATATTTGTTACACTACCGACGTTAAATAAGATTTTTTATCTTGGTAATAGATAAAGCTTCGTATCATTGTATCTTGTAGCTGCGGATTTACCTGGACACTGGTGCACTTACTACAGGCATGATCTAGACCATTGGCGGATTTACCGGGACACAGGTGCACTTACTACAGGCATGATCTAGACCAATGGAGGATTTACCGGGACAATCGTGCACTTACTACAGACATGATCTAGAAGAGTGGCGGATTTACCGGGACACTGGTGCACTTACTACAGACATGATCTAGACCAGTGGCGGATTTACCGGGGCACTGGTACACTTACTACAGGCATGATGTAGAACAGTGGCGGATTTACCGGGACACTGGTGCACTTACTACAGGCATGATCTAGACCAGTGGCGGATTTACCGGGACACTGATGCACTTACTACAGGCATGATCTAGACCATTGGCGGATTTACGGGGACACTGGTACACTTACTACAAACATGATCTAAACCAGTGGCGGATTTACCGGGACACTGGTGCACTTACTACAGACATGATCTAGACCATTGGCGGATATACCGGGACACTGGTGCACTTCCTTCAGGCATGATCTAGACCAGTGACAGATTTACCGGGGCACTGGTGCACTTACTACAGGCATGATCTAGACCAGTGGCGGATTTACCGGGGCACTGGTGCACTTACTACAGATATGATCTAGATCAATGGCTGATTTACCGGGGCACTGGTGCACTTACTACAGGCATGATCTAGACCAGTGACGGATTTACGGGGCACTGGTGCACTTACTACCGGATTTACCGGGGCACTGGTGCACTTACTACAGACATGATCTAGACCATTGGCGGATTTACCGGGGCACTGGTGCACTTACTACAGGCATGATCTAGACCAGTGACGGATTAACCGGGGCACTGGTGCACTTACTACAGGAATGATCTAGACCATTAGCGGATTTACCGGGGCACTGGTGCACTTACTACAGACATGATCTAGAACCATGCGGATTTACCGGGTCACTGGTTGCTTTTACTAAGCGACATGATCATGACTGCGGATTTACCGGACACTGGTGCACTTACTACAGACATGATCTAGACCAGTGGCGGATTTACCGGGACACTGGTGCACTTACTACAGACATGATCTAGACCAGTGACGGATTTACCGGGACACTGGTGCACTTACTACAGGCATGATCTAGACCAGTGGCGGATTTACCGGGACACTGGTGCACTTACTACAGACATGATCTAGAACAGTGGCGGATTAACCGGGACACTGGTGCACTTACTCAGACATGATCTAGACCAGTGGTATTTACCGGGGCACTGGTGCACTTACTACAGACATGATCTGAGACCAGTGGCGGATTTACCGGGACAACGTGCACTTACTACAGACATGATCTAGAAGAGGGCGGATTTACCGGGACACTGATGCACTTACTACAGACATGATCTAGACCATTGGCGGATTTACCGGGGCACTGGTACACTTACTACAGGCATGATCTAGAACAGTGGCGGATTTACCGGGACACTGGTGCACTTACTACAGGCATGATCTAGACCAGTGGCGGATTTACCGGGACACTGATGCACTTACTACAGGCATGATCTAGACCATTGGCGGATTTACCGGGACACTGGTGCACTTACTACAAACATGATCTAAACCAGTGGCGGATTTACCGGGACACTGGTGCACTTACTACAGGCATGATCTAGACCATTGGCGGATTTACCGGGACACTGGTGCACTTACTACAGACATGATCTAGACCATTGGCGGATTTACCGGGACACTGGTGCACTTCCTTCAGGCATGATCTAGACCAGTGACAGATTTACCGGGGCACTGGTGCACTTACTACAGGCATGATCTAGACCAGTGGCGGATTTACCGGGGCACTGGTGCACTTACTACAGATATGATCTAGATCAATGGCTGATTTACCGGGGCACTGGTGCATTTACCTACAGACTGATCTAGACCAGTGGCGGATTTACCGGGGCACTGGTGCATTTACTACAGACATGATCAGACCAGTGGCGGATTTACCGGGGCACTGGTGCACTTACTACAGACGTGATCTAGACCAGTGGCGGATTTACCGGGGCACTGGTGCATTTACTACAGACATGATCTAGACCAGTGGCGGATTTACCGGGACACTGGTGCACTCACTACAGACATGATCTAACCCTTCGGCAAATAGCTACATGCTAATGATATTTTGTTACACTAGACCGACGTTAAATAAAGCTTTTGTATCTTGTAATAAATAAAGCTTCTTGTATCTTGTATCTTGTATCTTGCGGATTTACCTGGACACTGGTGCACTTACTACAGGCATGATCTAGACCATTGGCGGATTTACCGGGACACAGGTGCACTTACTACAGGCATGATCTAGACCAATGGAGGATTTACCGGGATACTGATGCACTTACTTCTGGCATGATCTAGACCAATGGAGGATTTACCGGGGCACTGGTGCACTTACTACAGACATGATCTAGACCAGTGACGGATTTACCAGGACACTGGTGCACTTACTACAGACATGATTTAGACCAGTGGCGGAGTTACCGGGACACTGGTGCACTTACTACAGGCATGATCTAGACCAGTGGCGGATTTACCGGGGCACTGGTGCACTTACTACAGACATGATCTAGACCAGTGGCGGATTTACCGGGACAATCGTGCACTTACTACAGACATGATCTAGAAGAGTGGCGGATTTACCGGGACACTGGTGCACTTACTACAGACATGATCTGGAACAGTGGCGGATTTACCGGGACACTGGTGCACTTACTACAGACATGATCTAGACCAGTACCGGATTTACCGGGGCACTGGTACACTTACTACAGGCATGATCTAGACCATTGGCGGATTTACCGGGACACTGGTGCACTTACTACAAACATGATCTAGACCATTGGCGGATTTACCGGGACACTGGTGCACTTACTACAAACATGATCTAAACCAGTGGCGGATTTACCGGGTCACTGGTGCACTTACTACAGGCATGATCTAGACCATTGGCGGATTTACCGGGACACTGGTGCACTTACTACAGACATGATCTAGACCATTGGCGGATTTACCGGGGCACTGGTGCACTTACTACAGGCATGATCTAGACCAGTGCGGGTTTACCGGGGCACTGGTGCACTTACTACAGATATGATCTAGATCAATGGCTGATTTACCGGGGCACTGGTGCACTTACTACAGGCATGATCTAGACCAGTGACGGATTTATCGGGGCACTGGTGCACTTACTACAGGCATGATCTAGACCAGTGACGGATTTACCGGGGCACTGGTGCACTTACTACAGACATGATCTAACCCTTCGGCAAATAGCTACATGCTAATGATATTTTGTTACACTAGACCGACGTTAAATAAAGCTTCTTGTATCTTGTAATAAATAAAGCTTCTTGTATCTTGTATCTTGCGGATTTACCTGGACACTGGTGCACTTACTACAGGCATGATCTAGACCATTGGCGGATTTACCGGGACACAGGTGCACTTACTACATGCATGATCTAGACAAGTGGCGGATTTACCGGGGCATTGGTGCCCCCCCCCACACTCCCAGTTCTAAATGTCTGTACCTACCGCTGTATATCTACATATAGCTTTTACCATATTTTTTTTGTGTGTGTTGGGGGGGGGGGGAGGGGGTTGTTTCTCTATACTCAACATTCGTCTGATGGTAAATACTCATAATTTACTTATTACCAGTATTTACTTACTATTTCATCTCTAGAGAGGAAACAGGAAACAAGACAGTAACTGAATGACGTTTTTTCTTTTTTTTTAAATTTTTATTTTGTGCCCCAAGCCTAGATCCAAACGGTGTCCATTAGATCTGAACTCCGTGACACAGACGTACGTTGTGGGCCAATAGGTGGGAGAGACCTATCATGGGAGCGGGGGATAATTGTTGAAGTACTGCGATCGTAGCCCCGATACGATGACTTCAGATTTTTATGGCCATTAAACAAGACCATAACTAGCTCGTGCCTTTATGACTAACTTTTAACTTCCTAGCACGAGTTGAAATGCATTATTCATAGAGCACTCTGTGTGGTGTATTGGAACGAACCTTTATTTGTTAAATATTTTCTCTTTTCTCTTTCCTACACCCTCTCGTTTCATTCTGTCCTTATCCTGAGCAGAAATCTAAGCATTTCGATAATACAAGCATGTTCTTTTATAGATATTGAACATTCACTGAGATCATGCATAAGTGTTAAACCATTTGTGGAATTTGGCGACATTGTGCGAAGTCAAACACATTGAATGAACAACCACCTTAACAATAACTGTAAAGGAACTGAAGGACTTCAAACATTCATTCATTTTATTCCATATGTATCGGTGAAAGATTATTGGGTGTTACATGAAGGCAATGATATATGTATTTCTTTTTTGTCCTATGATCAAGGAAAATGTTGTGAATGTATTGTTCTCTGTTTTCTGATAATTTACTTTTTGTGTATGTTTAACATGCTCTCTCTCTCCCTCTCTCTCTGATGTAAAAAACTGCTGCAAATCATGTCATCTTTGTTAAAATACATTACGTTGGATCAAGTAACAAGAAACATGTATACGCTTACGTTACTGAATAAGATATCTGAATCTGAATTTGATATACAGAGGTTACTTCCAAGATATTGAGGTAAGCTGGCATTTCGGTATACAATATCAGTTCTCCATAACAACATATTCCTTTCAATGATCATCTGTCAAAGGAACCCTCTTCAAAATACTGATACAGTGGTTTGGGAAAAAAAATGGAGAATGACATTATATTTTTTATTATTTTCGTTTATATAATATATAGATACATGCATCTTGTTAATTAAATACTGAAATTATGCTAATTGTAATTTAACGTTTCAATTTAAAAAAAAAATGGTATACTACTTTGACATACATTTGCGGCATACGACGGTGAATATCTTAAACGATTGACTATTGGCTGACTATAGAAATAAAAAGGAAGAATCTGTGACAAGAATGTCCCTTGTTAAACGGCAGGTGTAACATATCACATTTGTAACACCTGTGAAAATAAAACACATATGTAACATTTTGTGACGAATGTGCCGAGTTTTGATGTGACATCCATATTCCTACAATAATCTGGTGCAAATGTGATTTGCTACGAACGTGGTCTAACTATGTTTTTATATCGGTTTGAAATCTCTTGATAAGGTATCTGTTAAAAATATAAACTAATGGACGTAAAAAAACGGTACTGTTTTAACTCTCTTGCTTGGCGCTCAGCATAAAAGGGAAGTTGCAGGACTGGTTAATGTGACTGGGTGTGGTATCATGATACTGTAGTGTGGCAGGATAATGTGACTGGGTGTGGTATCATGATACTGTAGTGTGGCAGCAATATATCTGTCTCAAGTAGACATCGTCTCCAAATGACTGAAGTACTGTCGGTGGGACGTTAAACCCAACAAACAAACAAACATAAACATAAAGAACATGTTTGTTTTTATTTACATATATAACTGTCTTCAAATAAAAAAATATGTGTCAAACTGATATAAATTTCTTACTGCTAACAGACTACACACTTAATACTTATTAAGTGTGTCAGGTGAGTGATAATTTGTTATTATTAAGTGTGTCAGGTGAGTGATAATTTGTTATTATTAAGTGTGTCAGGTGAGTGATAATTTGTTATACGTGTTTTTTGTTTGATTAAATCCAATTAACGTTTCTCTCTCTCTCTCTCTCTCTCTCTCTGTCGAGCGCAATCTCTTTCTTTCTTTCTCTTTCTGTCGAGCGCAATCTCTTTCTTTCTTTCTCTTTCTGTTGCGCGCAATCTCTTTCTTTCTTTCTCTTTCTGTTGCGCGCAATCTCTTTCTCTCCCCTTCTTCTTTCTCTGTTTCCAAACGATTGATAGAAATACACATCACACGGTTACTTATTTTTACATTGTCCTTACTTACTTGTATACTTAGTTTGCGATCGCAACTATACGTGGTAAAACATTGCTGGTTAAACGTCTTACATCTTGAACAGAAAATTATTTCAAAATGCAATGAATTAAGAGTTAATCTTCTAAATTCGCGGCAAACTGAAGAATACGCTAGTCTAAGGATGTTTAAGTAGGTCATGGCATTCATAAAATGAACCTCCAATCGTGGTTGTTCGCACATCTTTATAAAATCTCAAAACCATTGTCAAAACTGTGAAATAGCAAGTAAGTTGGTGAAAATAATCCATCAAAAAGCATTCTATGTTGGTTGTTGTTATTGTTGTTGTTTTAGATTAAAACACCCAACAAATTCAAAGAAAAACATTATAAATTGTATGTACCGGGCTAAATAATGACATCTTATCCTTAATTTAAAAAAAAGTTTTTCTCAGGCTCGTATCGTTACGTAACTCTTAGTTTAGAAGAGTAACTCTGAATTCATCTTTTTTATCCCCTTCACGTATCAGTATGAAAATCGTTCTTAAGGTTCTGGGACCCAAATACATTATCTCAAATTGAAGAGCATGCATAAATGAATTATTAAAATTCCCAACTGTTTATATAATATGTTGCACGTTCGATATACAGTGGAAGCTCTCAGCAATAACATTATCCTGAGTGTTTCTGCTGACAATTAGCTTTTACCCAGAGGTGCCGTTTACAGAGGTTTTACTGCATATTATAGTTTTTGTGATTCTTAACCAATGGCGGATTCAAGGTCCAATCGGAACTACACCCTTCTCACGCCTGGAAGCCACTTGCATTGTCACTGCATACATTTCTTTTTTAGTATCGCGCCCCTAACCCGAACTCCTGGATCCGGTACTGTTAACATCATGTATTCTACTCACAGACTTAATAAGCAGTATTAGTATTCGAGAATTGTTTCATTTTCCAATTTCATGTTTGGAAGGTGCGAGGGTTTAGAGAGCACGCTGATTCAGGTGCAGAACATTCCATTATACAGGGAACACTCCAGGGAATTACCTGAAGTCATCTTTCCCAAAGCTATGTAAAAATAACTTAGTTTAAATGTATTTGGTGAACGTATCTAAGACAAGTATACTTACCTTTAAAGTTTACAAATAGTATTATCTTTCAACAAACAGAGACATCTAAATTACAGAAGAAAATCATTTACCATAATTCTTTGGTCAAATGAATCAATATTGTTCGACAAAGCACCTTTTGTATGGCACTTAACTTACCTATTAGTGTCTCGCGTTTGTCAACGGGCTCTACTTACTAAAGACAAACCACGTGGACAGAATTATGTGTGCACGCGCGCGGCAGCGCCTTAGGCATCCCGTCTTCTACTTTCTCTATTTTCAATGGAATTACCTGTACTACGTTTAAATCAATAAGTTTTTATTTGCAGCTCTTGCTGTTTTCAACCGGTATTGCCTATTCTTTTTTATCCGCTTCACGGCGAGTGGCCGTCAATGTAATTTCTTGTGAAAACGAATACGGTCGGCTGTTCGTTAATACCATCCCGCGTCAATAAACCGCCTTGTTGTATTGTTGGTGAGTGGAGGTGGCTTTATAGAGGTTTAAATAGGGGAGGATTTTCCTACCCCCAGTCACTCTTTAACTAGATCGAGACTTTGTAAAGAGAGTATACATACACTATCACGGCGCTAGCTCTCTCACTAGTCCGTCCATATCACTACAAGGATTAAACCGATTAGGGATTATCTATTTTCCTCTTACAGTGAAAGTTGGAGACAGTTTGTTGAGGATTATTTATGAAGTAATTTGTGGTTTATTTAAATCATCACAAAAAAGATAGAGAGAATGATGAAAAGGACGTGTGTTTATATAGTTTTACATTTTGTGGTGGCCGTTTCGGCTCAGCATAGAGCTAGTGTTGGATTAATCGAAAATTCACCAAAACATGGAACTTATCCATACAAAACATCAGACGACAAATATATGGACCCCTGCAAAGCAAGTGAGTATCCATACGTTATCCTTTTTTTGTCTGCTACACTGTTAAGAGACATAGTCGTAAAAATGATCCGCACTTAACACAGGTCCCGTAGTATACACTCGTCTTTCTGCACATGACATAAGGGTTCGATTTATCTGTTCATCTAAACACCATCTAAACATGGATTAAGGTTGATTCATTATTAAACAAATTCACGACATGATGTGACAGGGTTAAACCACTCTTCATGACATCCACCGAACGGTCTAAAAGATTCGAATAGACAAAATGAAACCTCGAGCTTTTTATTTATTAAAACCTGATTTTTTTTTTTACAACTGATTATCATGATGTGTCAGGATGAATGGTGCCCGGCTGTTGTATGCCAATATGAATGTGCTTGACACATTAACACTATATTGTAAGCTAATACTGCACGCCTTAGCGGCAGCAATATTTGCTTGTTTGTTGAGATATAGTGCATTTTGGGGAAAACTGAAACTGTCGTAGATATGTGGTCCTGATACTATACTGAATTATAACAAACACTGGGATACTTTAGGTGATGACACTGGTATAACTGGTGATGGCACTGGTATTACTGACTATAACAGAGAAGAAGAAGAAATTAATAGTGGCAATGACGGCAATGATGTTGTTATTGATGATGATGGTGATGTGATGATGATGATGATGATTGGAGCTATATGGATACTTGATATGCTCACGCTGAATGTACAATGCATTTTACATGAACACTATCCGTAAATATGAAATATCGCTGTAACCAGACCTGGTGTACTTGGAGATCGAGAGAAAGCGGCTGTCACTGTAAATGCATGGGGAAACGCTCGCAAATGTCATTGATGTATAAGTAATATATTTAAGTTGTAACGACAGACTTTATCATTCAATTATTTTACGTGTATTGACTGCCTTGAAAGATTTCCATAAAAGTGCAATAAAGTTTAAATTGCAGTCATTTTTCTTCCTCTGACAATGACCATATTCACAATATCCTAACACCAGTTGATATTTTCCAACCAGTTCCGAATTAAACAGACGTGTTCATAATGGATTTTCTTATATGTCAATATTTGCATCTTAAGAAAAGTGGGATATATACAAAAAATAATCATCATGTCGAATGTTAATTATATCTTTAGCATTTATCAAAATTGTCTGAGAACGTTTTAATTTAAGTGAAGGCATCGACATAATGAGCAATTTTGAACTGTTAACCAACTATTGTTGTTTTCTCCATCATCATCATCATCATCATCATCATCACCATCAACAGCAAGAACAGCAATAGCAAAGCAAAAACCTGCATCTTTTATCATTCATTTTCTGTATTTAATAAAAGGGATATAGCATTATGTTTTCAATTAGCAGTCTATATATACCTGAAGCTCGATTGCACTTCGCAATTTCAACAAATTTCTGCCACACATTTGAACAGTATGTGAGTTTAATTAAGCCAGTCCTTCGAGTCTAAACACATGCATGGCAGGCACGTGTATTTGTTTACGTATACAGAAAACACACTTCTCGCAGAGTCTATCCCGTGGGTTCTATGTATTTGTAACCTTGTAGTTGTAAGCCACAATAACGGTTTGAAGAAAAGTCTTTTCATTAACAAAAAGTATATGCCCCAATATTAGATAAGTCTGAAAATACAGACTGATGAAAGAAACAAAGAAAGGTTTTCTTTATTATACGTATTATTTTTATATTGACACGAAGCAGGGATGATTTGGTCGTTTTAACTTCCAACGTGACGCCGCGAGTCGATGTTGAGTAGACTGTACACAGTCCTTATGGTACTGTATTGTTGAATGTATGTTTTGAATATTTAAAATACAAACGTTTTGCGCGCTTCAGAAAATGAGTTTCTTTTTCTCACCGTAAACGTAGATCTGTTCTTGTTCTCAATAACTATCTATAGAAATATACCCTTCAACATTTCATATATAAGAATATACTTTTTTAAAAAAAGCCTTTGATTTTTTTTTTCGATACAGATTCGTTCCAAAGATAAGACATGTTCATACCAAGATAAATGTTTCACTCTATTGTGTCGATTGTTTGAACATAGATTTCTCAGTAAATTTTACAAGCATCTCCAGTTCTTCAGCTGAAAATATAGAAATTATCTAATGCCAAGTGGCATAATTCACCGTTCTGACGTCCAAACTAGCGTTACCCCCCGTACGTCAGACTCGCTTCAAGGTAAGGCCTGTTTCAATACACTTACCCGTCTCCGATCATATTTTTTTTCTCACAGACATAGCAGCAGTGGAGAAACATTTGTAACAAGTAAAAAGGTAATTAGACAAGACTAAATCAATCGTAAATGTCATGTCAAGCCGGGCCTAGGAAGACTGACAACTTTATCAAAGATTCCGTAACATAATCTACCGCTTTTTCTTTTTTGTCTCATTCTCATTCGGTGAATTTCGGGCAAAACCGGAGATTGTCGAATAGATTTGATTTCATTATACCTGATTGAACCCGGTGCCCGCAACCTCTTAGACGGCGATTAGGGAGAGATCCTGTGGGATTCTTCCTTATTTCACGGATTAATGGATCCATGACATTAATTTATATTGGAACGAACTCGAAGATTACCAGAGGTACAAACACCAAGTCAAATCAGACCGCATGGTTTTACTTATTTTTACAGTGGGTGACTGGATGTCGCTTTCGAATGTGATATTTTTTCTCTCGGATTTGATTTTTAATATAAATATATGCTTTTTATTCTTAGAGAAAATATATGTGAGTAAAATAAAAACTATCACTTTGGGAGTGCGACATGGGGTATATGGCTATGTCGGTCCCGTATACTTTATCTATATATAAAGAGCATATATATCTACGAATCATATTCGTGATGGATATATTGAGAGAAAAGATACTCCTGTGGTCATTCTATCAAAATATCTGAATATGTATACACCTATAATGAATCCTTTACTAGCGTTATTCCACCTTGTAGACCTAGATTAGGTATATAAAACTCTATTTTACAGTATTAATGTTAGTAAATTACACGCCTAATAGAGACAGCCCTATAAAGTCTCGTGTATCGTATTTAAACGGCATTAAACTTTTACTCGTGTTCGCGATGAGTTGAGAGAGAAATAATTACCCCATGCACTGAATGGTTCAGTACTTTTTCATCAGCTTACAAACTTTGATGAGATTTAGATAATAGCAAGGTATTGATGGGCCGGGTGCCAGCCTGTGTAGACTGGATCTCAAGATTCTTTGGTTTTTCTAGCACCGTTCCAAGTAAATAGTAATCAAGCGTAGACCGTCCAACCGAAAGGAAAGATTCTAGATATTTTATTCCTCGAGACTAAATACAGATGTAATGCAGACTCATTACTTAGTCTTCTCTGATAAATAGACCGATTGTTGCTCGGGATATTGTTTATCATACAAACTTAATCCTGAATCAGTATTATTGTACGTCTAAATGTAATTTTTCTCTCTTCATGCTTGTATGTGTCGGCTTATGTGTTAGAGAGGGAGAGATAGGGGGATGGGGGGGGGGGGGGGGGGTGGAGAGAGAGAGAGGGGGGGGGGGGGGGTGAATTATATATTATCTAATTTGCATTCTTAATTCATGTCATAATACAAAACCTCAGGATTGACTCCAAAACATGCTACATATCCGATAAAATCGATTATGCTATATCGTATCAAACCTTTGTTTTTCGAGCCGATGAAAACTATTTATAATGTACACTGTAGACAAACTCCCAAGATTGAAATACTGTTAGTGGGGCGTAAAACCCAAGCAAACCAACCCCGTGTAGCACGCGACACGGTGTCCTGGCGCCAGTATGCCTATATTTTGCGTACTGTATTGTTTTTCAGCTACAAAAGATGATACTTTTAAGATAATGATAAACACATTAAATCATATTTCGATCAGCCAGTGTCTAGTAACTTAATAGTGAGTGCGATCACTTCACGCAATTATCTTGATTTTTATCCCCATAACAGGAGACGTTTGTCACGTCACAGATACTTGTCTATGGTCTTTAGAGCCATCGAAGCCAAAAGGGCGTTTGCCTATTTCTTCTAGTGACGGCTTTAAAACAAAAGAATCGCAAGATAAAAGGTTTTTAATTTATTTTTACAGTTGGCTGAATGAGTTGAAATAATTGTGCCACATACTCCTAGTGCTAACTATTGACATTCAACAAAAGGAATATGTTTCGTGTACTACATATTTCTAGATAGAAGAAACTGATTTGTATTGCCTTTCACATAGAAAATCGTATTTTGATTTCAGTCGTTAAATTTTTCTCATTAAAATCAGATTCAGTATGTTAACTGGATCTGACCACATCATATAGAAGGTCGTCTTAGATTGACCTTTGTATAAGCCGATCAAATCGGCGGCTACAGAATCGTTCGGTCTATCAGGGGGAAGTAACCGCATTAATCTCACAATAGGGTAGAAAAATGTCTAAGCGGCCGTGTAGCTCATTCGGTAGGGTTAGGTATAAGCAAAATGCCCCTGGTTCGAGTCCCGGTCAAGCTGCACATTTTTCTCACTATGTGACAAATGTTTTACCGAAATCAGTTAGAAACGCGCCATCTAATTGGTTCAAAATCGAGCACTTGTTTAAACATATAAATTACTTAAAAGGCCAATGCGATGTTGTCAGATCTTAATCACGGATAGTAGATGAGTGCAAATTAAGATATGCTTTTAATGAGATTGTAAATTTACTTAATACTGTTCTGAACCTTTAGTCCACATACTTAATTCAATTTTAGATATGACCGTTATCATTATTAAAATCCACGTTAATATTTTTCGATCATGTGTGTCCATATATATTGAAATTTCCAATTTTAATAATTTAATTTCTGATAAATACCATTCGACCTCTTTT
This sequence comes from Solen grandis, assembly GCA_021229015.1. Classification (NCBI taxonomy): domain Eukaryota; kingdom Metazoa; phylum Mollusca; class Bivalvia; order Adapedonta; family Solenidae; genus Solen; species Solen grandis. The sequence continues at coordinate 46,037,882 of CM037793.1, read as the reverse complement.
ATAACTAGATAATTAGATGTATCGCTTTTAGATGGAAATCTCATTTAATTTCACCGTTATTTCTCCTACTGTTTTCGCATTATACCCAACCGGAACCAGTATTTCGGTTCAACATGCGGCTTCTGGGATTCTCTCGGGACCACTTTGGAACCTGCATCTGTTCATACTCAGAAACACCATCGTGTTGAAACAAGTCATTCACATTTTTTTTAAAGCCTAAGGGTGAATGAGGTTCTCAGGGATCACGTGTGCATTAATCTATAGTTTTAGGTATGGTATTAAAGCAGCTCGTTCGGTAAAAAAAAATCTACTTTCCGTCGTTAAAGTGGGTGAAGTCTTGTTTCCTGACAAATGATGTTAAATTATATGGAAAAATGATATTTTCGTACACGCAACTTCGACGAAATAGGTTTTATTTAGAATACGATCCCTGTGATGGAGAAACCACCTATTTTTAACAGTCACGGACAGTTGCATTGAGTGACCATGCGTCTGTAGCTGGGTACTGATAGACGTAATATGCACATATAGTTAAAAATCAAAGTTTTAGTCAATGGCCATATGTGAACGAGTTGCTTTAAGAATCTTGCGAGTAATGGCTTGATAAAATAACAGGCAATTCAGTGTGAGTTTTTCGTTGCAGCTGTTTTGCTTTGGGTTGGTTTTAACGTTAAAAACTGTTTCCGGATACAGGTCCTGATCACCTGATAACCCGTGTGAATACCTTGGTATAACGCTTTCCCGCATAGAGGACACCATGAAAAGACCTATGCGAACAGCATAAAACCAGATCAGCCTGCGAGTAACTCGCAGGCTGATCAGGATTTATGCTGTTCGCTGCTCCTCAGTGGTCTGGAAATAAGGATTTTGTAATTAAATTTGGTAAGGTTTAACTGTGGTTTTCTGCAGATCAGGCTTTATGTGATACCTATTGAGGGCGTCAAAATGAGTCTATATGAGGGAAAGGGTTAACTTGATGGCCATTCATATATAAGTCGTAGTAATTATTCAAGTATATATTTTCTAAACATATTTACAGAAAAAATGGGGTTGAACTATAAATTTTACTGACTAAGATCCCTCCTCTACATAAATCACTTGAATTTTAACAAATGTAAGAAATAAGTGAATATATTTTTGTAGACATATGGGTAGAACTGAGACGAAAACATAATCTTCAAAGGTTCACAAATAATAATAAAAAAAACAACAACATAAAATATATTTGGTCACAATGGTGGGTTGTTTTTTTCCAGGGTTCATCTAAAATTATTCCTATTCCCTAGTTTATTAAATGCAATATCTAACGATCATCTGTTCACGAGGTGCGCCTCTTAACATAAGAATGGAATGTCTACCTACGACTGACATTGCCGTCATTACATAAAACTTGATTTAAACAGATGTCTGTTACCTGCATCATTACAGCATTTATCACTTGTTCCTATACAGACACGGTGTCAGATAGCTTAAGCTGTAAGACAGCAATTTTAATGTAAACCATATCGTTTATATAACCTATCAGCAAAGTTGTTCAGTGTAAGTATAAAGTTGTAAAACCTCCCCAACCTAACAAAAACAGTTCAAATGTTTGAGGTAATAGCGAACAAATTGACTGCCTCTTTATATCAAGCACACGTAATAAACAAAGCAATAACTGCAGCAGTTTTCCTCTGGAGAAAGCCTCATTTAGACTACACAAGGCTGTTTTCTTGCTGGCTCAGTCTAGGTGTCCCTCGCCTGTTTCTTGAAAATAGTAGTAGTCTGAGCAGAACGGAAGTTGGCAGATACATCTATAGAGCATGCGTATTTACACCAATGTCGACTAAGATTTTTGACGATTACCAATTGGCATGTTTTGACATTTTTAAAAGACAACTTGAGTGCCAGCTATTGGTGTAAAATCCGTCTGAGGGTATAGTTATAGATTCCGAGCGGTTGCATACTTACTAAAGGTAAAGTCTCTGTAATGGTTCCGCTACATTTCGGACCTCATGGCCTCTCACGGAGATAACCAAAGTTCCCCAATGTTTCATTTGGGTACCTTGGTTATCTTGGTAGATGTAAAGTGGTCCAAAACGTAGCAGAACCATTACAGGTACTTTACCTTTAATAAACACAATACAAACGCAATCGCCAATGATTAAAAATGAATCTCAACATTGGAACTAATGCTCTAAAAAGTCTTTAAATTAAAACTTTAATTGCTGAATGTGTGATCATCTAATGGCTGTAATTTGTTCTAGCTATGTTTTTCCGTGTTAAACAATTTCAAAGAACGAAACCTCAGCCGACAATTAAAGCGTAGGTAAGCCTTCCCCGTTTGTTTCATAGTTATATAACATAAACATTAACAGAACTACTGATATAAGGCCACATAACATATATTACATGAGTATAATAAGAAAAAAATATCTTTAACAAAATAAAATGGGATCATATTTCCCAATGAAAACTGAGGGAACCTGAGTGCCTCATAAGAATTTCTCAATTTGTATCAAAGCTGTACAAATGATGAATTATGCTGCAAGTCCTTAAAAGAAAAGTCTACCGACCATAAACGTTGTCCCAGTTTTGAGTCATACAGGTTATGTTAAAGTACATTCCACGTATACAACTAATTAGACAGTTTCATATTTACCCCTCAAGTAATACTCTTAACAGTAAAAAGCAACGGTCTTATTAATTCGGACTGACATTTTAATATTTCTTGCAAAATTGTCCAAAAATAAATATCGACCCTCTTAGCTCGTAAGATGATTTCATTATTTTACTATCAGCCTGGTCCGACAATTAGACGGAAATATTAATGAGCGTCTCATAGAGCAGGATTATGACTAGAGCAAGCGCCAGTCGGACATTGAGAACACTAGCTACACGTGATCATCGGCGTATGGCTGTCAGTTTGAATTATTGTAATTCCTTTAAATAAAGCATGTTTTGGCTGGTGTCTGCTGCACTCGACACGTGCTATGGAACGCTGTGTCTGACATCACGTGAAGTCTGCTGGTGGCACCGTCTGGAGCGATGGTCACTTTCTGGCCGCACCTATACATGTATATGATCTCTGTCTAGTAGTGTTATACAGTCGATTAATCCTACTAATTAGTTTTTTTTTGTTTTGTTGTTTTAATACTCCTTTACAACTTTTGATTTTTATACGTTTCTTTTATTCTAAAGTTCAGTAATTTCACACTCTTAACTTATATAGACTTTGTGGTCAGCATCGTGAGAGGAGCGCACCTGGACTGGGCTATAATTTCAAACCGGGACCTCTTGGTGAGATGCACAGTGCGTACCACTGAATTATCCAGACCTACATAATAAATCCGCGTAACTTCTATAATGCTGGATTTTCTACATACAAAATTTTAGTGGCATGTATTTTTTCTTCTGTTCTTTTTTGCTTTTAAGAAACCTGTCTTTGTGATTCCTCAACCTTACTGGGATTTGTATTCGCAATTTGAAGAAACCATATTGTTCTTTTTATGAAAAAAGTACTTGTGTGCTATTATTTTGACAAATCCGCTGCTCACGTGTTACAGGAAGGTTTCCAACCACAGAGTTATGGGTTTTCACCGCAAGTATTTTTTTCTTCGGGTAATATAGACATGAGACCTAATATTCTGGCATAAGTCCGAATTCAAGTGTGTTATGGTTGAATATCACTGCCCTATCTAGCTAGCTGACTCTTTCAGTCGCAGCTGCTCGTGTACCACGTGATCGGCAACATAGATTCTTCAATAACAGTAAAAAAACAATAAATGAAGAAATAAATGATAATTTATAATTGCAAAATTATGTTCATTTTTGTTCAGAAACCATGGTGTAGCGTGAAAAATAAATAAATACGGGGGGTTCCAGAACGGGGGTGAAAAGATGGATAATATATCGACACTACATGTTTAGGAATCAAATATCGCCCACATCTCTATTTATTTTGCCATATTCAGAAACAATGTACTATACTGTTTAAAAAAAGGTGTTGCTGGAACTTTACCTTAAATGGATTAAACATGCAGTATTCTATTGTAGTTAATATTCTATTGTAGTTAATTCAAGGCGGTGTGCATTTTTATGTACGATACTGAAAGAAAATAGGCCGTTCTGTCATGTAAAACATTTATTTTAAAGATGCATGTATCATCTTTTGACCTTTTTAGCATTCCAAACTAACGAGCACGAAACCACTAACATCAGATATTTTCGTAATTTTATCTGAACTTAACGTTTCCGAAACTCAATTCAAATGAAACATTTAAGATGAAACCTTTTTGATAAGCAGTCATGTATATATTTACATACCAATACTTCCGGAACAGGAAGACAATTCACCTTTATCTCTGAGAAAGGGCTTTAAAGATTCTCCAGATGACTTATTTTGTCGGTTTTTTTTCATATCCGTTATTTATAATTTGTACTGAACACGTTATTCTCACATTAGGCCTGCTTGCATTATCTCAAGATTTAAGGTCACTTTAAAGGCGGCCAGGAAACTAGGATCAAATTTGGAAGATTTTTTTTTTTTTTGCGTAACAGTATCATTATAAAAACAATGTAGACATACTGCTTTATCAAATGGTTAGCAAGGTTCTGCTAGGAACACAATATAAACATTGAACACAAGTTGACTTTAGATGAGGAGGAATATTTTGAATACGACTGTTTGAAGATACGGTAGGGTGTATCAGAAAGTTTGATCTTCAAAGAGGACATATCTCTTGTTTGAAACATCTGTCCGATTTGTTTTCCCGCCTCATGATAGCGACAAATCAATGCTGGAACGAATGTTGCTACTATTCTTGAAAATAATCTTATATTATCAATATATAATCTTATATTATCAATATATAATATTATATTATCAATATATAATCTTATATTATCAATATTAATCTTATATAATTTCAAACAGTATCTGTGATACAGCAGGCTTGAACTCTATAAAGTAAAAATAACCAAATGTACATTCCTTGAATGTTTGAAATGTTCGGTTGTGTTTATCCTGCAAATTCCGATGATTGAGTCGATTTGAAGAATGTGCAAAATTTTTGTTATTAAAGCGTCTCCTATTTCTGGCATTTTTAGAAATTGTGAAAAATGTATGCATACAACTGTGTCTTTTCCTACTTTCGGTGACTTAAGTCGTCAACAGCATCAAGACTACATGTAGTTTATTGAAGCAATCCTTGTTGTATCAAGATTTGTCGCCACAAGTCATTTGATTGTATTATACAGTCAAAATCATTACGTATTTTTGAATTTCTGTCAGTGTCTTTGCGTCTAATCCTGACATATTTCCAATACAGAGTTTATAAGAACAACTTAGTATACAGGCACATGCTTAAGGATACGTCGGAATGTTTTTAATCATTTGTTTCTTCTTTAACACTGCAATTCTGATGTGTGTATACTAATGATATCTTTTCAGTGCATGCAACTTACCTCTATCCACTTATGTGAATATTTAATCAATTTTTATGCAGAGGTTGAGCTAAAGTGTCCTCGTGTGATGTCAAATCCTACCACTAACACTTCACTTATATGAACTGAATATTTTATTAACTAGCCGAATATACAATATTATGTTTATAATTATATATTTTTGTTCTGTTGGTTGTAAAAGCGTTTTGACAGTAGCTGCCTCTCTTTTGTAAAATACAAACGTCTGCAAATAAATATGAGAAATCAATGAGCTGGAAGTTGAAGAAAGACAACTGACCAAGTCCCCCTTTTTACGTCTTTTTTTCTTTCCAAGCCTTTATTCAAAAACGTTCTTTGTATAATTTAATAATTTAATTTTTAATAATATGTTTAGTATTAATAGCTTAAGAACGCACTGTACGCAAACATTTGACATTGCGTAATTATTATAAACAACCAATTAGAATTGTGTGAAACTATATTTCTTGGTTCGATGATGATGGCCATATAAAAAGCTGTTATCCCAGAAACGGACATGAGGAACCTTTATTTAAGGTGATTGTTGATGTGTCCTTATATTCGAATTGTGTCCGCAGTTTGATCCCCACGCTCGTCATTTTTCTGCACTTCTTAAATTGCTATATATTTCCTGATGAATCACTCAAAGTATAGTATCTATATTGGCTCGTCAAATCTACCGAGTAATCTAGACTGGTGATCAAGCGAGACAGGACAGCTGTCGAGAATTTCTAGAGGGTCCATTGGAACCCGTCCACAGCTCTTCTTATTCATACAAAATCTGCATGAAATACTCTGTAGACTTTAAAGCAGCATACAGACTATTCCAAAGATAATTGTATTCGCGGATTTGTTATACTTTTTCCTTTCCTTTGCTATCGTCTCTTACGCTTCATTTACAAAAATCTCGCACCAGTAAGGGACGAGTTCTCATCTGCGAGTCGAATTGCAGAGTGTAAAAGTACCCCAACGGGATCCGTTATCGTGTTAGATTAAGTAAATAATGGCAGGATGGAGAAGCCAGATTTCCATCCAATTATCGACGTTAAAATGATGTCTCGAGGAAAGTTACTCTCAACAAGTTTTTTGTCTTCTTTCTTCCCGTTTAAGTATTTTATCTACAGTTTTATCGACTTGATTGATGTCTCAAACAAAAATTTACCAACGATACGACTCAGTCTTCATAGAAAGCCAAATTTAAAGAAAATTGTATCATAACAAGAAATATGAGAATGATAAGATATGATACAGTCGTAAGAGCTACTGTAACTGAGAGGTTTGGGGTTCGATTCCCTGTCACTATATTCTAAGTTTGTTAAAACTGTGTACTGCTATATCTCCCGTATTTAGGGGTAAATCTTGGATTGTTCTGCCCATTGTCAGGTTAATGTAACTGAGGTTGATATCATGCCATGAAATGTGAAACATGAAAATGTGAAACAAATACATACAGATCAACACCCTGTGTATCAACGTTTCTGTTTTGTTTGATAACATAAAGATATACATCAACAACTAAACACCCCAGAATAAAAAGTAATTCAGATGTCTAAAATCTAAACGTCGCTCATAAAACGAATATGTAATTGTTACACAATCTTGCTGTTATAGTAACTATCATAAAGTGTACATCCTAGCTGTAGCTGGGTGATAGATAAATAACCGGCAAGATATAGGACAAACAGTTATGTGATATGAAATAGAAGTAAAGGCATCAGACCTCGGTCTGGTCTGGTATAGAATTACTTATTTCATCAGTCGAAATGAGCTGCTTGTTAAGGTTTTTTTGAGAATAGAGATAGACTCCACCATTCACGTGGTCAATTATTGATGTTTGCAAGTTTGATGTCAGCCTATATGACAAAACATGCCATATTGTTAGCGTCCATGTTAAGCTCAAGATGAGTGCAAATTAGCATGGAACACTGTGGATTTTGTCTGGGCAAAAATGAAAGCATCGGTAAAAACAATATATGATAAAAAATGATAACTAATTTTATCGTAATATTTTTAATCATAATACGTTGTAGTTGGGAAATGATCGTAGAAAAATGTTGTGTCAATAGCTTTAAGCTTTTGTTCTGTAAAATAAACTCCGGTCTTTAATAGTAAATAGAAACACACAAATTTTTTTTATTCAAAAGCCTGAATCTTAATGACACATATATCACAAATATCAGTGCTGTTGTTATAAATGTATTAACTGAGTGGAAATTATTTTAGGTGTACTAAATTATCTATTGGGCCAATTAAAAGCCGTTTTTTCTCTGCCGGGAGAGATGGGTGTACCCAGATGACAGTCAAGATTTGCATTTCAATGTTCGTGCCTGACAACACCATTGGCTGCCGGGCCCTTGCTATCAAACGACTGTAAAAAGAAACTCTACAGAGGACATTAAAGCTGTCGTTATGCTAAATGATGCGAACTTATATATAAAATATCTATATAAAACCCCAATGTCTGTTTGCTCATATTTCCGTAAAAAAAAATTTTGACATATGTATATGAATCGGGACTGGTCATGTGATATTTAGATAGGACTAGACTAGGAATTTAATATTCAACCCTTTCCCTCATATAGACTCATTTTGACGCACTCAATAGGTACCACATAAAGCCTGATCTGCAGAAAGCCACGGTTAAACCTTACCAAATTTAATTATAAAATCCTCATGATGGAAAGGGTTAAGTTTTTATTTTATTTTGAGGATGTGTTTCTGAAAGTTACCTTTCTTTACCATCCTACCTGACCTCTTTGTGCGTATTTATTTGACGTAATTAAAGTAAGAAAAGTGCACTCTTGCGCTGTCTGTGTTCTCTTGTCCACACCTTCTAATCCTCTCAATTCCTTGAAATGAAATGATCCAGGATCACCTTTACCTTTACTTTCAACACCTGTTTCATATCAAGCAATCATCTAGTGCTCATGCTTCATTTCGAATTGATTATGGAAACATTTCAGACTATCTTAAATTTAATCATTTTCCCTAAGGGAAAAAATCTGTTCTCAAATTCAAATTAAGATAAGTCAAACTACTTTCTTCTACTTAATGTTGCATTTACCTGTATAACATGATATCCGTTTAATCAAATTGGATGACAGATGTGTGTATGAAACAGAGCACACAGAATGCAAGTTTTGTTACAATTGGAAAAATGCCGATACGATCCAAGTGTTGTGTAACTCATTTAAAAGAAATAACAACACGTGCAATATACTTTCTTGATTAGAAATAAAAGACGCATTACGGTGCATCGCATTTTTGTTTGTACCTTCTGCACTGCAATGAACACGGGTTAGATGAAACCATTGTATAATGGTTACAATAAGTTTCAATCGTCGTCATCATCAATACCATCATCATCATCATCATCATCATCATCATCAATGCTACCAAACATGGAAAGGTTCGAAAATAAAATGCAGGAGCTCGAATCCACGACCAATGAATGAGCCTCATACATCAACATTTTACAGAATCTAACATAGATATATATTTGGGCCGAACGTAATTAACAAGCTACCTTTATTCGGGGTGCAGATGAGCTTATCTGCTATCGATGTGTTTTATAATACATTGTATTCACAAGAGTCTTATTAAAAGTCAAGCTGTCAAAATTAATTTTCAGCTTGCGAAAGGTAATTTATTTTGTACATGTTCCTTAACCCTTTCCCTCATAGAGGACACCATGAAAAGACCTATGCGAACAACATAAAACCAGATCAGCCTGCGAGTAACTCGCAGGCTGATCAGGTTTTATGCTGTTCGCTGCTCCTCAGTCGTCTGGAAATGAGGATTTTGTAATTAAATTTGGTAAGGTTTAACTGTGGTTTTCTGCAGATCAGGCTTTATGTGGTACCTACTGAGTGCGTCAAAATGAGTCTATATGAGGGAAAGGGTTAAGAATATCACCAATACACTTATAATAAAAGTTTAATCGCGGCTTTATTATTTATTATCTCAAATCAGTAAAATGTGAGAGAGAAAAATGTAAATTATATTTTTTGTAATTCACACTAGATATATATCATTATATTACATCATATTTTTACAATATTTTATCATCCAACAATGGAATTCTCTCTTTAAACGTTTTGATAATTGTTTAAAACAATAATTTTTAATTTTCATTTTTCTTTCAAATTTGTACAACACAGATTTCGAATAGTCATCGCAAATAACTTTCTTTTCTTCTTTTACCAGATAAATAACCTATTGAGACAAATCGTTCGGTCCCAACTATTTCAAAATTTCTTCTTAGCACTGATAACATGTTAGTTAGTATTACCAAGACCTGTCCTTAATTACCGTATACTGCATCAATTGTAATGAATACCAACAATCATTTAATTTTTATAATCATGTTTCCCCATAACCAATGCTCAATGCATTTGCTGCATTCAGTATTTACTATCTTTTATATCAATTACATCATACGCATGTATATGTGTTGACGCTTGATACACCAGGCATTAAAACGCCTCAAGTTTCACAAGTAGATAATCGGATACCCATCCTCATTCAAATTATTACATTTCTCGCATCTTTATCAAAACAAATCTCTTACATAGCTCTCAACAAACAAATTTATTCAAGTTTAAACTTAAATGAGGTTGTTTTTTTCTACTTAGACCCAATGAAGAATTGCGGGTATGCCACGTGGACAAATCAGAACCTCTTTGTCAAAATGCGCACTTCGATAAGAAACAATAGTTGATTGTATTTCTTATGCGAGAGGGCTACATTAAAACTCGATTAAAAAGCGAAACCCAGTTTGTTCTTTCTACAGATCGCTATCAGCGGATGAGGCCGTAAGCATGACAAATGCATGTTTCCATTTGCATTGCATGGTCGGTACACTCAGCCTACGCAGTCAATACCCTTCTGTTTTATTCATTTATTTCTCATTTTCATTCACGCATCAATGCCTTATCACGCTGTCGTCGTTATGTTATCGTCAATACCACTACCACCATCATCATCAACAGCAGAAGTAAAGCAGCAGCATGCGAGATTAGGAATACAGTAGTAATAGTAGCAGTAGTAGATTATTTCCTACCGACAATGCTTTAATCATTACGTTAGCTATGGACATAGACTGGCTAGACATTCGTGTAAACAACACAAACAAAGTCAAAGACAGCTTTAAACTCCCCAGCTAGTCTGAAGTATCATAACGTACACGAAGGCGCCATAAAGATGCAAAGTACTGACTGTACTTGGAACGTTCAAGTCGTGGGTTCGACAACTGTCCATTGTGTACGGTTTCTGTTACGTAATTAACAATGTTAAGTATTACAAATTATTCAGATCGCAATAAATAGCTCTTTAAAGCAGTCAGAAAGTGCATAATCGTGGAAAATTTTAATATGTAACTACACTTAAATTTTGGTCTAAGAGGTTTGAACGACGCCACTTTTCAGAGTTGTTTTACTCAAACATTTAAAAAATAAATAACTTCTATAAGATATTACCTGAAATAAAAAATAAATTCTTTTTTTTGAAAACATGACATTTTAATGGTATTTTAATGACTTATTTTTTCTAGCCCCGGAGCTAAGCTCGAGTAGATATAGAACCTATGTATAAACATCTGATGCGATGATAATACTGGAAGCTTCAAGTAATTGCCACTCACATTCAGCATCTGATGTAAACATCGCAGCACGATACATCGATACATCGGATAATCGTTTCATTGCACAGAACACGAATCGTTGTAAAATCAAACGGCCGAAGCACTGTCGTAGGTTTTGGAGTCCTTGTGTACGAACCCTGACGCGACTATACGAAAAATGAAAAAAAACAAAACAAAAAAAACCTCTTAGATCGTGTTTTATCTGTTATATATCGGTTTCGATACTTATTTCTGGTTTAAGAAATCAATCCTTAGGGAAATATTACGGTGACATAAGGAGCGCAGGTGATAAGTACTGCGTGCGAATGTAGCAGCAACTTCCGCGTGCACACGCATTATAAAAATATTTTCCATGTCGCTTTTTCGCCACCGTATTTATGCCACCGTATGAATATGCTGTAAAATGGTACACTAAAATTTTTGTATAAGGATTCCTTCGACGAAATGAAATGAATAATTATAAATATGTATTCGAAACCCTTGCACAATCGCTCATAAATATTCACAGCATTACACTTGTTGAAAAACACATGTATTTAAACCAATACATCTACCACAATTATATACAATTTTATATTTAAGGTTTTAAACTGGACTTTTAAGAATTTGACACCTAAATACCATGCCATAAATTGACACAAATATGTCATGTTATAAATTTACATATATACCATGTTTTAAATTGACACATAAGTAACTCATATTAAACGCAGGGCTAATAACGTATTTACACACAGATCCAGTGAATATTCACCAAAACCATGATATATCAGATGAAAATTATTATTGTAAGATCTCATTCAAATGGCGGCGAATTTTGTTTATATCTCATAGGTTTTTTTTCTTTTGTTTCTTTGAAATGCCCTGAAATAGCATGCTATCATCATCATTATAATTATTATTAATAATATTATAACTCATTTCCCCCAAAACATGATATAAACTTAAATCGTTATAAATATTACCCTATACCCATCTTTTTTTCTCCGCTGAGGGGCCGTGTGTGATGGGGGGGGGGGGGGTTGTCAGTTATTGCTGACACGAACAACGCATCGTTCAAGATACCACGCTGCACGCTCACCTAATTATCAAATTTGCGTCAAATTTCTGGGAATCCGACTATGACCTAGATTGATTTATTGAGGCTTTTTATTTCTATGTTGGTAGCAACAGAGTCTTAGAGCTATCATGGGAGTTAAATCTGAATATTTGGACCATAAGATGATAAGTTATCATTTAAAGACAGAGAAAAAACAACAACATGAAGTAGAGCATGACACATGTAACACAGGGTAGCATGACACATGTAACACAGGGTAGCCAATACAATAACTGCAACATTTAAGTAAACATTTTAAGAATCTTAGAAAATGAAAGTAAATCAGTACTAGATGCTTTTAAGTCTGCTAGTGTGCGTGGTCATTTATTCTATGTCAAGCAAGTTCGATGTAACTCTATGTACATCTTTCAGGGCCATGTAAACCCACCAGATGAGCCGTGTATAAATATATAACTTCAACAGGACATACGTTACCTAGTATTGTTTGTCTTTGTTATATACTCAGTAATTTAACATGCATTATATCCCTCACACTGTAAACGTCCGAGACCTGACCTTTCATGTAAGGAAACCTTCCGGTTGGTTTACGATATTCTGTTCTGTTCTGGTATATCGGTGGTTCCAGCCGAGTGCTTCTTGTATATCCGGGGGTCTTCCTCCAATCGTGATTGCCTGCTTATCTCTAAATGGCTCAAATACTTTCGCGGCTCCAAATCAATAACGGTAAACTTGAGATTAAAGTAGTATAAGAGAGGGAGGCACTTTTTTAAATTGTGTCTTATGAAGATTCTTACAATCATAGTTGACATGAGTTATTTAATAATATAGTACTGAGAAATCTAGATCTAAACTCTACAGTGCTTTGGCTGATACTCGAGACCACTAGCTACTTTATACAAGCGATTAACTCTTTCCCTCATAGAGGAAACCATGAAAAGACCTATGCGAACAACATAAAACCAGATCAGCCTGCGAGTAACTCGCAGGCTGATCAGGTTTTATGCTGTTCGCTGCTCCTCAGTGGTCTGGAAATGAGGATTTTGTAATTAAATTTGGTAAGGTTTAACTGTGGTTTTCTGCAGATCAGGCTTTATGTGATACCTATTGAGGGCGTCAAAATGAGTCTATATGAGGGAAAGAGTTAACTGTATCTGCATATCTTGTACATGTACCTGCACACTTCTGATTCTAACCTTATTGGCCACCCAGTGAATCAGCTTCCGTATTTCGAAGCTATTTCAAACGCCATTATTATATCATTTCATTCTTATTTACATAAACAGACCGGGAAGAAAGAGATAAAATACTTAGGTAATGGACTGTTTCACCCTCACTTTTGTACGTGGACAAGATGTGTAGAGAACGAGGGTAAAACAATTTTCCTGGATGGGCGTTACCTCCTGTTTTATGAGATTTCTAATCAAGTTGCTTAATGAAGTTTGTCTGTAAGTATGTTTGCAGATCGTCCGATCTGGCGCTGATAAGCCGCCATGGCAGGAGGGTTTTTGGGAGGGGGTGAATCTCAACGCATTGTTTTGTTTGCAAGTAATGAATCATAGAACTTTTTAGTTAACAACTTCTTTTGTTTAGTTCTTAGTTCTGATGTGTTTTTATAATTAAAAAGGCACTGATTGTCTAGTGTTTCCATTTCAAATGTATTTCTATTGATTATGGAATAGTAAAAGAAAATCATTATCTAAACATCAAAACAAAAAACTCCTGTACAATATCATTGTAATATGCTTTGTTTTCAGACGTTGTTTTATTACGCGTTATGTGCATTCACCTGAAAAGTTGTATTGTGGCTTCGCTAAATTCGCTCAGAAAACAATAAAATAAACGATATTCAAATGAATTTTCCTAGACTTAAACTGATGCTGGATGAATTCGCAGAATTTTCAACAACGTGATAAAAAGCTCTCAGTAAAAAAGGATATACGCATCAAATCTTTGTTACATTGCAAAATTGTTTTGATCTTCAGGCAAAATGCTAAAAGTCACCCAGTCTCCAGCGAATCGTTAAACCGTTGGACCTCACATCAGCCGTAATCAATCAATGGTAATGTTGACCAGTGAATATGACCATTTAAAATCGAGCCAACCATCTGCGCTGGACTATCCATTCCCCCCTAACTTGCAATAATTCTGTCTAAATGTAATGAAGTTGTCCGAATATTGTCTGAGAGAGAGGTTTATAGAGACCCCGGGACAGCCGTATAGTGCCTTCATAATGATCCACGACTGGTCGAAGATTCCATAGTGAAGACGATATAGTACATGAATGTGCTCAAACTAAAGTGGAAAAAAAAAAACATTATTTAAAACACATGGATGAAAATCTCATGATCATACCTGGCCCTAATGAATTATTTTCTGAGATTAAAGTTATAATGATGTATACTGGAAATGTGAATTTGTTAAGTGAATAAAATACTTGTAACGACAAGCAATTGAAAATATATAAACATGAAAAAGAAAAGAAGAGCATTGTTTATTATAATGGCAAAAAAAGTATGTTTTCAAAATGTGTAAAGGGTTTAAGCGCATATTAGCAGGGTATCTTATCCCTGTTCTAATTTGTCCTCATCGACTCCAAACAAGTACAACATCAGTAACAAGGAATAGCCAAGCAAAGCACTGAATCCTAACACATTTATGACAGCGGGTTTCCAATCCGCCGTGCATTTCGTAAAATATTAAAAGAGTTCAGCATTCTCGGCAAGGGTGCAAAACAATAAATTCTACACCTTTGAACTGCACATATTTGTAAGTGAACCAGTCATGAATTTATGAAACAGTATGCGTATATTTTCTCCGTCTCTGTATGCAGTGATCAGACAGTATTTTGTCTTTTGAACTGAACAACTTTCCTTTCAGAAATTAGTACGCCTTATTAAGACTTCTCTGAGATATTTAATGATTTCAGGAGACTCTTGCAGGGTTGTCTTGATTTCAGAGCATGTTCTGAGAAGATTGAAGGTTCAGTTCCCGAAGGAATCCTTTGAACAGTATATATGTGAATATAGCTGCATATTTCTTGATAAGATATGAACATGTAAGAACTAAGTGTGTGTAGTTTATTTATATTTTAAAACAAGCACTTGGCATGGCCCTTGTCATCGAATCATGCTCTGTAAAAATTCTTTGGGCAAAGGCATAAAAAGGAAGCATTATTTGCTTTGTGAGTTAATATATTTTGCATCGGCAACAATATATGACACCAATACTCGTATTGAAACATTGCTAATGCAAAATATTCTGGTTGTTAGTCGCACAATTGTTTTGTTAACGTGAACGTTTCAGCAAACAACCGATCAAGTCTAAGACCATCGTCGAAAACCCATGGTATTCGTGGGTTTTCCGACGATTGTCTATGATAAAGCCTAATTTTTGTATCCTTCTTGACGTTCGCCTCACTGATTCGTTGCTATATATTTTGTACCAATTTCACTTAATATATTTTAATATAATTTTGATATACCAAGAATAAAAAAAAAAAAAAAAAAAAAAAAAAATAATAATAAAAAACATCCAAAGCATTTGTTTCAACTTCTGAATTGTGAGCTTGAAACGACTGCGAGTAAACAAAAACAATATGTAATAAATTTGAAACTGTTATGTTTTAATGACTAAAACAATTTTAGTAATGGTTGGTCTCCGAATATCAAATTCATCAACAATTCTAGGCATAAGAAATTAACAGCGAAAAAGAGGTGTATTATTAATAACAACATATTGCAAATATATATATTTGTATTCATCAACTTGTACAGGTTAAAGATCTCTACTAAATGTTGTATTTTATTTTTGTTCCAGAAGCCTTTGATGGGGATATAGCCCTAGCAGATGAGGACCTTCTAGACAGTGAATATATAGAAGAGAAAATGGGAACTTCAATACATGAACTGCAGATAGAAGATCCTGCAGCAATGCAGGGGTTTAAAAAGGGTCCATATTCGCATCTAGATAATGCGGGACACAAAAGGGGCAGAAATAAAGCACACAAGCAAACAAAGGAAAAGAAAAAGAGAAAGAAATGCAAAAAAGGGTGAGTTTTAACACGACTGTAATTCTTTTTACTATAAATTAGGTTTGAAATTAATTAAAACACGTTTACAAACTTTGATATTTCTTACTATTTCTTAAAGGCGTTTTAGCGTTGTTGTTTTTTTTGTTTGTTTTCTTATAACGGACATTTTTTTTTCCTAAAAATTTGCATATAAGTACTCTAGACTTTAACTAAAAGTTATATGAATTCAAAAGGGGGTTCACCATGCTTATTTTAGAGATTGAGCTTATGGTAGAACATCACTTTTTGCTAAAATATGTTGAAAAAACATGACATTAAAAAAATAAGAAATATTTCGTTTCTAAATACTGTAACAGCATATTTAAATGATGTTTTTAAAATATTTTATCACCATGTGTAACTTATAATGTATTCTATATGTTACATATAAAAATATGCATTGAAAATACAAAACGGGCATAAAATCTCATTTGTGCCCGGACCAAAATGTATACAAAAACCATCCAAAACTGATTTTTATATATATATTTCTATATTTTTAGCTCACCTGAGCACAACGTGCTCATGGTGAGCTATTGTGATCGCCTTTTGTCCGTCGTCCGTCGTCCGTGCGTGCGTGCGTGCGTGCGTCCGTCCGTCGTCAACAATTTGCTTTAAACAACATCTCCTCATGAACCGCTGAAGGGATTTTGACCAAACTTCACAGGAATCATCCTTATGATGCCCTCTATCAAAGTTGTACAAATTATTTAGATTGGTTAAAAAAGTAGGTCACAGGAGCTAAAAATAGATTTTAAAAATGCAAACTTTGAAAATCTTCTTCTGCAAAACTGCAAGGCCTAGAGCTTAGATATTTGGTATGTAGCATCATCTTATGGGCCATTACCAAGATTGTACAAATCATAGCCCTACGGTGATAAATGACCCCGCACCAGGGGTCACTTGTTTTACATAGAGTTATATAGGAAAATCTTTAAAAATCTTCTTCTATGAATCCATTAGGCCTAGAGCTTAGATATTTGGTATGTAGCATCATCTAATGGTTCATTACCAAGATTGTACAAATCATGACCCTATGGTGATAAATGACCCCGCACCATGGGTCACTTGTTTTACATAGAGTTATATAGGAAAAACTTTAAAAATCTTCTTCTATGAATCCATTAGGCCTAGAGCTTAGATATTTGGTATGTAGCATCATCTTATGGTTCATTACCAAGATTGTTCAAATCTTAGCCCTATGGTGATAAATGACCCCGCACCATGGGTCACTTGTTTAACATAGATTTATATAGGAAATATTTAAAAATCTTCTTCTATGAATCCATAAGGCCTAGAGCTTAGATATTTCATATGTAGCATCATCTAATGGTTCATTACCAAGATTGTTCAAATCATAGCCAAACGGTGATAAATGCCCCCGCACCAGGGGTCACTTGTTTTACATAGAGTTATATAGGAAAATGTTTAAAAATCTTCTTCTATGAATCCATAAGGCCTAGAGATTAGATATTTGGTATGTAGCATCATCTTATGGTTCATTACCAAGATTGTACAAATCATAGCCCTACGGTGATAAATGCCCCCGCACCAGGGGTCACTTGTTTTACATAGAGTTATATAGGAAAATGTTTAAAAATCTTCTTCTATGAATCCATAAGGCCTAGAGATTAGATATTTGGTATGAAGCATCATCTTATGGTTCATTACCAAGATTGTACAAATCATGACCCTATGGTGATAAATGACCCCGCACCATGGGTCACTTGTTTTACATAGAGTTATATAGAAAAAACTTTAAAAATCTTCTTCTATGAATCCATTAGGCCTAGAGCTTAGATATTTGGTATGTAGCATCATCTTATGGGCCATTACCAAGATTGTACAAATCATAGCCCTACGATGATAAATGACCCCGCACCAGGGGTCACTTGTTTTACATAGAGTTATATAGGAAAATCTTTAAAAATCTTCTTCTATGAATCCATTAGGCCTAGAGCTTAGATATTTGGTATGTAGCATCATCTTATGGTTCATTACCAAGATTGTACAAATCATAGCCCTATGGTGATAAATGACCCCGCACCAGGGGTCACTTGTTTTACATAGAGTTATATAGGAAAATCTTTAAAAATCTTCTTCTATGAATCCATTATGCCTAGAGATTAGATATTTGGTATGAAGCATCATCTTATGGTTCATTATCAAGATTTTCAAAATGGTGGCCCTTTGGAGATAAATGACCCCGCACTAAGTCTTCTCCTCTGAAACCATAAGGCCCAGTGCTTATATATTTGGTGTGTAGTATTGTCAGGGCTAAAATGTTTAAGATTGAGTTATATCAGAATTCTTGTCTGTTTAAAAACCTTGTAATCAGTTGTAGCAATGGTACTCAGGTGAGCGATCCAGGGCCATCATGGCCCTCTTGTTTTTCAACGGATAGATTTTATTTATTTTTTCAGAGTCAGTTTTCTGATAAAAATGCTTTAGAAAATATATACCTCGCCAGATTTGTTTTTTAACTAAAACTGCTTTTTTATTGAAATTTTAGCCAAATTTGCATAAAAACACTAACATGTGACTTTTTGTACATTCAAAATTTGGCAGATATACTTTTGATGATATTCTTATGAAATGAATCTTAAAATTTGGGCTTTCTTCTATCATTCTACTTAAAAGAAAGGAGAAATTATAAAAAAAAAAAATACCAAAATCAAAATCAGCCGTAACCCGTTTAAACGTCCTTAAATGACTTCTAGCCCAGGTGTCTCTGTTGATCCGGTATCTTGAGACTCTTGTTACTAGCTGAAAGTCGCTATATGGCTGATACGAGGAACTCTTAACAAAAAGATTCAGCAGTGTTTTGCAGCATCTATATAACCTCTGGCCAGTCTGTGATGTTGATTTGCCTTTGGAATTATTCCTTTCTATTCTGTCAACACACCTACATTTCATTTAAGCCGGACATTGATAAGGAATGAACACTAGGGCATTGGTTTAAAGGGGTCAAAATATGGAGGATAAGGTAAGAAACTATAATGGAAAAACGCTTACCTGTTCAGTGAGGTTACTCATTTGGATTTGTTTGCCTCGAATTCAAGACAGTCAAAATATTATTTTGATATTCTGCCTATGTCTTTTTATCAGCCGTTAGGCCGTTTATTTTCACCCTGACTTCTTGTGAAACACATAGTAATGAAGAGAAATAGAATAAGGCTTTTTATTGGTTATTATCTTTGTTAAATTCCCATTGGACATTGTAAAATTAGTCAAAAGAAAAGAAAGGAGTTGCGGAAACGAGTTCTTTAGACCTCTGTTTGTTTTAAAAGTTGAATTTTTCTTACCCTGCGAACGATTTGTCCCGAATAGTAAGACACTGCACCCTTTTTAAAATAAACTTAAAGAGTAGAACGCTTAAAAAAATAGGAAACACATAGATTTCGGAATTGATTGTTCGACCTTGACAACAAAAACGTACCATCCGGTTTCGTTTTGTAGCCCGCGAAACGAAGTCTAATGCACAGATGTTTTAAAGTTGTAAGATTGTACAAATTATTTGGATCTGTGGTATTTCAAAGAGCTGCACTGACACAGGAATTACACAACTATTAAACCAACAACAAAATCTAGTACATGTTAAACCATTCAGACACTAATCATCAAGCTGGTTACCACGGCCGTGTATCTTTTTTAAAGATATTTCTTGTTATATGATATAATAGTTCATGTTCAAAGCAAAAGATCTGCTAACAAAACTTTAATAACAATCTGCAATGAATATATTTCTTTGTATATTGTATATATGATGCAGTGGTCTTGTAACAGATACATTTATCAAAATAACCATTCCTTTAATTTCAATAACCATTAAATCGTTGATTCTTTTGTATCAATTCCCATCGTTGTTGGCTTTTTATCTGATAACAAGTAATTCATTGAAACCATACCTCAATTAAACATTTTAGAAAGAAAAGCATGAGCTATTCCCGTTTGATATGTTCCCCAGGTTACCAAAGATGTCTTTGTAATCCTGTAAATCGGTTGTTACCAGGGTTGCCAAGGGTTGTTCCAGAACATGGAAGCCAGCACTCTGTTATTGAATCATCGTTTAATCCGCGATCTCGCGCTGTCCTAATAAATCAGCGATTAGCGTGCTACCGCTTTCTGAGGGCAATTTGTCACCGTAAATGCCTGTTAATTATATAAGAGCAATACAAGGCAATACATCTTATCAAATTAGGAGAATAATTGCTCTTTTTGCGCTTGTCGGTTTACAAGGAAAACAAAGCAGTTAAAACAGGGACGGCCATTTAAAGAGCTAATTATGTGTTCAAATTAATTGCTATCATGTTCTTGTTAGACAAAGACGG
>CM037793.1:46002843-46017239 GCA_021229015.1 Solen grandis | reverse complement strand
TTGGCTTGAAATCACCCTTTATTACTAAAATGATTAAAGTCTGATTATTATGCAATTTTTTGCATTCTGTTCCTTGGTGACATCAATTTGAAACAACACTAAAATATTTATGCGATATTTCATGAAAATGATAGTAATTCAATGCAACATTAGTTCGTTATAATGTTAAGTGGCATATCGCATTGTCGCGTGTCATTTTATACTATAGTGTGTCGTTTGCAATTGTTGTTTATCGAGTACAATTGTCGTATGTCATCATAATAAAGCAACACACACAAATAATGTTGCAGTAACAGAAGTCTCTAAAAAAAGTTTTCAATTTTTGCGACTACATTACAGACAGGTAATACTTAGAAGTATTCTTCTTGGTAAAAAGTCTGCTTAAACATTGCGACAAAAATGTTTGAAAGATCACTGTATTCAACAGTATTCAAAAGGCCATTGAACGAAGAAATATGTTTTTCGAAACATGTGACTCGTGAACTGAATGGAATTGCTTTTGAGAAAACCGATGATATCGCAATAGCGATTCTAGTTTTTTATTATTATTTTTTCAGTCTATTTTTTGTGAACGGCATATCAACAAGATAGGAAAACAGTCACAGTTCTGATTTTTTTACCAGTTTTGTCCTAGGATCTGAATTTGATCCTAACGTCGAGAAAATTTTCATTTTTGTCTTAATTTTGCCGCTAGGGGCGTTTTGTAAAAGTGACTAAGGGCTAATAACTCTGTTATTTGAAGTCCGATTGAAATGCGGTTTTTTGCATTGCTTTTCCTTGTCAGTTACTTAAAAAAATTTATGATAGTTTTCAAAAAGATGCGTATATATAACTTTCGTGCTACAGGAGGTTGAATGTTCGAATCTCGAAAAAACTGTGAAATGAGGGTAGGTCTGCGAAAAATTTATCCACGTCTTTCAGGAATGAGATAGGAGAATTTTGTTTGTTGCATATGATTCGCAAGACATATACGCACAAAAATATATGGTGTGGCGATTTTGAGAAATGCATGGTTTGTCCACAGTACGCGGTCAAACATAACCAATATTTTCGAAAAATCAACATTTAAAAGCATGACTTTTAAGGTTATTTGCAGCTCCTGACTTTATTTTTTATTCAATCTTCATCATTTTTTCACTGTTAATGCAGTTTTATAAAAAAAATAAAACCATAGAAAAAAAATACCCATAATATGCAAAGGTGGTCATATACCAATTAGTATTATTTATATCGGCATAAAATAGCTCCAAATCTAAAAATATTTTATAGAAAGTATATGAACAAAAGTTTTAGGCTGTGAAGAGATCTTTCCATTGGTGTTTAGTTTTTGAAGATCGGACTTCATTTGATCAAATGACCACAGTCCAAAGTTTGATCCTCTTATCAAACAATTGTATATCCATATGTTTCCTCTTTTTTGCTGCTCCTGACTTTATTTTTTGTTCAATCTTCATCATTATTTCACTGTTTATGCATTTTTATAAAACAAATAAAATCATAGAAAAAAAATCAAGCATAATATGCAAAGGTCAAGGTCATATACCCAATTAGTATTATTTATATCGGCATAAAATAGCTCCAAATCTAAAAATATTTTATAGAAAGTATATGAACAAAAGTTTTAATCTGTGAAGAGTTCTTTCCATTGGTGTTTAGTTTTTGAAGATCGGACTTCATTTGATCAAATGACCACAGTCCAAAGTTTGATCCTCTTATCAAACCAATTGAATATCCATATGTTTCCTCTTTTTTGCTTCTCCTGACTTTATTTTTGTTCAATCTTCATCATTATTTCACTGTTTATGCATTTTATAAAACAAATAAAATCATAGAAAAAAAATCAAGCATAATATGCAAAGGTCAAGGTCATATACCAATTAGTATTATTTATATCGGCATAAAATAGCTCCAAATCTAAAAATATTTTATAGAAAGTATATGAACAAAAGTTTTAGTTCTTTAAGAGCTCTTTCATCAGTGATGTTTAGTTTTTGAAGATCGGACTTGATTTGGTCATATTACGGCAGTCTAAAGTTTGATCCTTTTTTGGAATAATTGTAAATCAGTTTTTATGCTTCAAATTGTGATATATAAGAAATAGAATGTTCGACTAGTGCGACTTGCGTACTTGATTGAACTATTTGCTGCATTGCTAGGTACCTAATGGAAAAATTGTAATCAATTTTGTTTCTCATTTTGCCGCTAGGGGGCGCTTAGCTTGAAAGCCCTCTTCTACTTATAACTCAAAAAGTTAAAGCCTCATCCAAATGCGGTTTATTGCATTATGTTTCTTGTTGATAGCCTAATAAAAAATGATAGTTTCTAGGTATGAGTGGCTGAAACTTTTTGAGCTAGCAACGGAAGGTTGAAAGTTCGTACCTCGCAAGAAACTGTGCAGATGAGGGTATGTGTACGAAAAACCTATCCGTTTTTGTTAGACATCAGATAGAAGAATTTTGTTTGCTGCAAATGATTTGCAAGACATATACGCACAAAATATATGGGTAGCGAATTTAATAAATGCATGGTTTGTCCTCTAGAAACGGTCAAACTTCACTAAATTTTAGGAAAAATTAAATTTCGAAAAGATGTTTTTTGTCGCTCCTGACTTTATTTTTAGTTCATTCTTCATGATATTTTCACAAGTTATGTATGTTATGTTTGAAAGGGCCTCACAATTAAAAAGTTAAAATGAAATTTCAAAGGTCAAGGTCATATTACGATAATTGTGTTTTTATTCGGCTCCGAATAGCTCCAAAACAAAAAATATTTTATTCGAAAGTATATAAACAAAAGTTTTAGTTTCTTGAATATGCCCTTTCCATGATGTTTAGTTTTTGAAGATCGGACTTGATTGGTCATATTACGGCAGTCCAAAGTTTGATCCTTTTTTGGAATAATTGTAAATCAGTTTTTATGCTTCAAATTGTGATATATAAGGAATAGAATGTTCGACTAGTGCGACTTGTATGCTTCATTGAACCATTTGCTGCATTTTCTAGGTACCTAATAGTAAAACTTTACTCAATTTTGTTTCTCATTTTGCTGCTAGGGGGCGCTTGGCTTGAAATCACCCTTTATTACTAAAATGATTAAAGTCTGATTTTTTATGCAATTTTTTGCATTCTGTTCTTGGTGACATCAATTTGAAACAACACTAAAATATTTATGCGATATTTCATGAAAATGATAGTAATTCAATGCAACATTAGTTCGTTATAATGTTAAGTGGCATATCGCATTGTCGCGTGTCATTTTATACTGTTGTGTGCGTTTGCAATTGTTGTTTATCGAGTACAATTGTCGTATGTCAATCCTCATAAAGCAACACACACATATAATGTTGCAGTACCCGAAGTCTGTAAAAAAGTTTTCAAGTTTGCGACTACATTACAGACAGGTAATACTTAGAAGTATTCTTCTTGGTAAAAAGTCTGCTTAAACATTGCGACAAAAATGTTTGAAAGATCACTGTATTCAACAGTATTCAAAAAGCCATTGAACGAAGAAATATGTTTTTCGAAACATGTGACTCGTGAAGTGAATGGAATTGCTTTTGCGAAAACCGATGATATCGCTTTAAAGCGATTCTATTTATTATTATTTTTCTAACCCTTTTTTGTGAACGGCATATCCCCATGATAGAAAAAAGCCACAATTATGAAATTTTACCAGTTCCTTATATTTATCTGAACTTGATCCTAACGTTGAGAAAATTTTCATTTTTGTCTTATTTTTGCCGCTGGGGGGCGCTTTGGAAAAAATCAACAATTGCTAATAACTCTGTTATTGAGGACCGATTCAGATGTGGTTTTTTGCATTGTGTTCCTTGTCAAAATCCTAATCAAATATGATGGGTTTTCAAAAATCTGCGTATATAAAACTTTTGACTACGGAAGGTTGAATGTTCGAACCTCGTAAAAAACAGTGAAAATGAGGGTAGGTCTACGAAAAAGTGCCCATTTTTATTGGAATTGAGATAAAAGAATTTTGTTTGTTGCATATGATTCGCAAGACATATACGCACAAAATATATGGGGTTGGCGAATTCGGGAAATGCATGGTTTGTCCACAGTACGCTGTCAAACTTAACCAATATTTTCGAAAAATCAACATTTTCAAAGCATGACTGTTAAGATTTTTTGCAGCTCCTGACTTTATTTTTAGTTCAATTTCTATGAAATTTTCACATTTTATGTAAAACTATGTTCTTAAGTGTCACATAATATAAAAAGTAAAAATGTATTGTAAAGGTCAAGGTCATATTAGGATAATTGTATATCAATTCGGCTTGAAATAGCTCAAAATCAAAAAACAATTCATAAACAATATATGAACAAAAGATTTAGTTTTTTGAAAAGTTCTTTCTAATGATGTTTAGATTTTGAAGATCGGACTTGATTTGGTCATTTTACGGCAGTCCAAAGTTTGATCCTTTTTTTTCGAATAATTGTAAATTTTGATACATAAGAATAAAAAGTTTAATTTGTGCGACTAGTATACTTGATTGAACTATTTACTGCTTTGCTAGGTACCTAATGGTAAAATTTTAATCTATTTTCTTTCTCATTTTGCCGCTAGGGGGCGCTTTTCTTGAAATCATTCTTTTGCTTATAACTCAAAAAGTTGAAGTTCGGTTCGAATGCGGTTTTTTGCATTCTGTTCCCTGTTGATAGCCTAATAACATTTGATAGGAATCGAGAGTCCGTGTGGCTGAAAGCTTTTGAGCTACGGAAGGTTGAATGTTCGAAACTCGCAAAAAAAAAAAAAAAAACAATAAAAAAAACCTGTGCAAATGAGGGTAGGTCTACGAAAAACCTATCCGTTTTTGTTAGAAATCAGATAGAAGAATTCCGTCACCTGCATACCATTTGAAAGACGTATACACACAAAATATATGGGGTGGCGAATTTAAGAAATGCGTGGTTTGTCCACTAGAAACGGTCAAACTTCACTTAAATTTAGGAAAAATTATAATTCCAAAAACATGTTTTTTTTTTTGTCGCTCCTGGCTTTATGTTTTGTTTATTCGTCATGAAAATTTTACACGTTATGGTTTGTTAAGTTTGAAAGGGCCTCACAATTAAAAAGTTAACAAAACATTGAAAAGGTCAAGGTCATATTACGATAAGTGTGTTTTTATTCGGCCCCAAAGTGCTCCAAATCTAAAAAATATTTCATTGCGAGTATTGAACAAAAGTTTTAGTTCTAAATAGTTCTTTCGTAAAATGTTTATTTTTTTGAGATCGGACTTGATCTGTTCATTTTACGGCAGTCCAAAGTTTGATCCTTTTTTGGAATAATTGTTATTCAGTTTTTATGCTTGAAATTGTGATATAAAGAAAAAGAATGTTCGACTAGTGCGACTTATATACTTGTTTGAACTATTTGCTGTTTTTGCAATTTTGTTTTTCTCATTTTTGCTGCTAGAGGCGTTTTGCTTTAAATCACTCTTTACTTATAACTACAAAACGTTAAAGTCTGATTGAAATGCGGTTTTCAGCATTTTGTTCCTTTTGACAGTACCAAAAATGTGATGATTTCAAAGGAAAGGGTATGGGAAAATATTTGCGCTAGAAGAGTTGAATGTTCTAACATTGCAAAAAAAAAAAAAATTAAAAAAAAATGTGCTAATGAGAGTAGGTCTTGAAAAAACCTTTTCGTTCTGTTTCATATTGAAAATTGGGCTGAGTTGAAATAAAGTGTTCAAGTTGATTAGGTTAAAACGAAACCGAGATACCGCTGCGTTCAGTTAGTTTCGACACCTCGCAGTGCGAAAACTTTGTTTCTTCTTCGTTTTTTTTTTTTTTTTATATTATTTTTCTAACCTTTTTTGTAACGGCATAATCCCATGATAGAAAAAGTCACATTATGAAATTTTAATCAGTTTTACCACGTATTTGAAATGATCCTAACGTTGAGAAAATTTTCATTATGTCTTACTTTTCCCCCAGGGGGCGTTTGATAAATTTATTAATGGCTAATAACTCAGTTATTGAGGTCCGATCAAATGCGGTTTTTTACATTCTGTTCCTTGTTGATAGCCAATTAAAATATGATAGGTTTCGATGGTAGGTGTCGCGAAAGTTTTTGAGCTACAGAAGGTTGAATGTCGAACCTCGCAAAAAACTGTGCAAATGAGGGTAGGTGTACGAAAAACCTATCCATTTTTGCTAAGATCAGATAGAAGAATTCGTTTGCTGCAAATGATTGCAAGACATATACGCACAAAATATATGGGGTGGCGAATTTAAGAAATGCATGGTTTGCCCTCTAGAAACGTCAAACTTCACTAAAATTAAGGAAAAAATAAAATTTTAAAAACATGTTTTTTGTCACTCCTGACTATATTTTTGGGTTCATTCTTAATGAAATTTTCACAAGTTATGTATTGTCTATCTCTAAAGGCCTCACAATTAAAAAGTTTAAAAATAAACGCAAAGGTCAAGGTCATATTACGATAATTGCGTTTATATTCGGCCCAAAATAGCTCCAAAACTAAAATATTTCATTGAAAGTATATGTACAAAGTTTTAGTTCTTGAAGAGCTCTTTCCAGTGATGTCAAGTTTTTTGAAGATCGGACTTGATTTGGTCATATTACGGTAGTCCAAATTTTGATCCTTTTTTGGAATAATTGTAAAACGGTTTTATGCTTCAAATTGTGATATATAAGAAAAGAATGTTTGACTTGTGCGACTTGTATACTTGGTTGAACTATTTGCTGCATTGCTAGGTACTAATGGTAAAATTTTACTATATTTTGTTTCTAATTCTGCCGCTAGGGGCGCTAAGCTTGAAAGCACTCTTCTACTTATAACTCAAAAATTGAAGTCTGATTCAAATGCGGTTTGTTGCATTATATTCCTTGTTGAAACCTCAAAAAAATGATAGTTTCTAAGTATAAATGGCTGAAACTTTTTGAGCTAGTAACGGAAGGTTGATAGTTCGAACCTCGCATAAAATCTGTGCAGATGAGGGTAGGTCTACAAAAAATCTACCCATTTTTGTTAGACATCAGATAGAAGAATTATGTTGCTGCAAATGATTTGCAAGACATATACGCACAAAAAATATGGGGTAGCGAATTTAAGAAATGCATGGTTTGTCCTCTACAAACGGTCAAACTTCACTAAATTTTAGGAAAAATTAAATTTTTCAAAAACATGTTTTTTATCGCTCCTGATTTTATTTTTGGTTCATTCTTCATGAAATTTTTTAAGTTTTGTTTGTTAGTGGGAAAAGGGCCTAAAAATTAAAATTTAAAAAAAATTTAAAAAAAAGGGAAAAAGGGGCCCTATTACATTTTTGTTTTTTTTGGGGGCCCCAAATAGCTCCAAAACTAAAAATATTTCTTTAAATAATGGACAAAAGTTTATTTTCCTTGAAGAGTTTTTCCAGTGATGTTATTTTTTGAAGATCCGATTTTTTTTGGCCCAATTACGGCAGCCCAAATTTTGATCCTTTTTTTGGAATAATTGTAAATAAATTTTTGCTTCAAATTGTGGTATATAAGAAAAAAAATCTCGAATTTGAAAAAAAAAATGTTAGAGCAAAAAACAAGCCTTTAAAAAAAAAAAATTTTTTTTTCCCATAAAGCACTTTTAAAATTTGAATGGAATTTCTTCGTGAAAACGGGATGATATCGCGACTAAAAAACTGACAGGTAATACTCAACAATACTTTTTTGGAAAAAAAAAGTCGCTTAAACGGGCAAAAAAAATTTTTTGAAAGTGGGCTTTTAAAAACAGTATAAACGACTTTGGGGGGAAAGATGTTTTTTGAATCATGCGACCCCGGAAAAAAAGGGAAATTTTGCTTTCAAAAAAAACCTTGGTATGCGACGAAATAACTAAAGGGGGTAATACTCAAAAATATTGTTTTGGGTAAAAGCTGCAAAACATTGGGGAAAAAAATTTTAAAAGTTTCGCTGTTAACAGATTCAAAAACCCTTTGGAAAAAGAAAATGTTTTTCGAATCATGCATTTTTTTAAAACTGAGGAAATTTTTTTGCGAAAACCGATGAATGGGGGAATAGCGTTTCCCTTTTTTTTATTTTTCGCATCGCGTGCGAAAACCTATTGTTCTCGTTTTTTTTTCCCTTTTTTTTTTTTTTTTTTTTTTTTTTTTTTATTTTTTTTCCCCTTTTTGTGAACGGCATAGCTCCGAGGTGAGAAAACCCACATCATGAAACTTTATCGTAATAACCACGTATTTTGAAGTGCCCTAACGTCGAGAAAATTTTCATTTTTGTTTTGATTTTCCGCCGGGGGGCTTTTTTATAAAAAATTTTTAAAAACAATATCTCCATTATTTGGGGCCCTTTTTCCCAAAAGGGGGTTTTTGCAAAATTTTTCCTTTTTAAATAGCCCAATAAAATAAAAGGGGTTTCAAAATTTGGTTAAAAAACTTTGTGCTACGGGAGGTTGAAAGTTCAATTCGAAAAAAACTGTGAAAAAAGGGTGGGGCTACCAAAAACCTACCCATTTTTTCAGAGAGAATAGGAGTTTTTGGGTTTTTTTCTATGATCTGCAAGCATATACGCACAAAAAAATAGGGGGGCGAATTGGGGAAAAGCATTGGGTTTTTCCACAGTTTTGCGTCAAACTTAACCAATTTTTTAAAAAAAAAAATTTTTAAAAAACAAAACTTTTAAGGTTTTTTTCAGCTCCGATTATTTTTTGTTCAATTTTCATCATTATTTCCTGTTTTAAACATTTTTTTAAAAAAAAAATAAATTATAAAAAAAAACAACAACAAAAATGCAAAGGCAAGGTCAAAAACCAATTTTTATTTTTTAAATTGGCAAAAATAGCTCCAAATCAAAATATTTTATAAAAAGTATTGGAAAAAATTTTTTGTTTTCGAGGAGATCTTTTTCCCTTAATGTTTTTTTTTTTTGAAGATCGGAATTTAAATTTTACAAATGACCACAGCCCCAAATTTTATCCTCTTATCAAACAATTGTTTTATCCCTATGTTTCTCTTTTTGCTCTCCCTTTACTTTATTTTTTTTTTCAATATTCATTTTATATCATTTTTTAAGCTTTTTTTTAAAACAAAAAAATCTAAAAAAAAAAACAAAAAAATAAAGCAAAGGTAAAGGGGCTATCCCAAAATTTTATTATTTATATCGGCATAAAATACCCCAAAAACAAAAATTTTTTTTTAAAAAAGTATATGAAAAAAAAGTTTTAGTTTGGGGAGGAATCTTCCAAATTTAAATTTTTATTTTTTTAAGACCGGAAATTCATTTTTCCAAATGACAACAGCCCAAAAAATTTGATCCTCTTTTTAAACAATTGTTATCCATAAATTTTTTTTTTTTTCTGCTCCTGACTTTTTTTTTTTGTTCAATTTTTCATCATTAAATTTACTTTTTAGCTTTTTTTTAAAACAAAAAAATTCATAGAAAAAACAACAACATAATATAAAAAGGCAAGTCATTACCAATTAAATTTTTTTTTTATAGGGGAAAAAAAAATACTCCAAACTAAAAATATTTTATAGAAGTAAGAACAAATTTTAGTTTGTGAGGAGATCTTTCCATTAATGTTTAGGGTTTTTAAACCCCGGGCTTCATTTTTTTAAAAGACAACAGCCAAAAATTGACCCCCTTTTAAAAAAATTGTATATCCATATTTTTCCCCCCTTTTTTTTTCTCCCGACTTTTTTTTGTTCAATCCCTTCCCCTTTTTTCCGTTTATGCTTTTTATAAAAAAAATAAAATATAAAAAAAAAAACAACCCTAATATAAAAAGGGAAAGGGCAATAAAACCCAAATTTTAATTTTTATCGCAAAAAATAGCCCCAAAAACAAAAAAAATTTTATAGAAAGTATAAAGAACAAATGTTTGCTTTTGAAGGTCTTTCTTTTGGGGTTTAGTTTTTGAAGATCGGACTTTATTTGATCAAAATTTCCACAGTCCAAAGTTTGATCCTTTTATCAAACAATTTGTAAACC
Source organism: Solen grandis (assembly GCA_021229015.1). Lineage (NCBI taxonomy): Eukaryota > Metazoa > Mollusca > Bivalvia > Adapedonta > Solenidae > Solen > Solen grandis. The sequence goes on along the minus strand of CM037793.1, from coordinate 46,007,276 downwards.
CAAAATTTTTTCCCCTTTTTTGCAGTCCTGACTTTATTTTTTTCAATTTCATCTTTTTTTATTTTTATGCATTTAAAAAATCAAAAAAACCATTTGTAAAAAAACGATAAAAATGAAAGGGGCAAGTCTAATACCGGGTTGTTTTATCGGCACAAAATTTGTTCTCAATCTAGAAATATTTTATAGAAAGTTATGAACAAAAGTTCAGTTCGTGAAGAGATCGTTCAATATGTTTGTTTTTGAAGATCGAATTTAAATTTTAAAAATTAACAAAAATTTTTGAATAAATTTAAAAATAAAACATTTTTGTCTGCGTGAAACCATCCCTTTTTTTTTTCAAATTAAAGCAAAAAAACCAAAAAAAGCCGCTTTGCGGTTTTTTAGTTGGGTTTTTTTATCGCATGCGAAAACCTTTTTTTTTTCTTCTTTTTTTTTTTAGGTTTTTGCACCTCCAGTGCGAAAACCTATTGTTCTTCTTTGTTTTTTTTTTTTAGGTTTTCGCATGCGGGCAAAAAAAAATTGTTCTTTTTTTTTTTTATTTTTGGTTTTCCCACCTCGCAGGGGGAAACCTATTGTTTCTTTTTTTTTTTTTTTTTTTTTTTTGGGGTTTTTGCATCGTGGCAAAACCTATTGCTTTTTGTTTTTTTTTTTTTTTTATTTTTTTCCCGGGTTTTTTTGAACGGGGATTGCCATGACAGAAAAAAACAATTAAAAAAAATTTTTCCCCTTTTTTTTTATTATATGAACTTACCCCTTTCGTTTAAAAATTTTTTATTTTTGTCTTACTTTTCCCCCGCCAGGGGCGTTTTGCATGAAAAATTTTTTAAAGGCTAAAAATCACTTATTTGAGGTCCGTTTTAAATTTGGTTTTTTGTAATTTTTTTCCTTTTTTATACCAAAAAAAATATGATTTTTTCGAGGGTACGTGTCGCTAAAAATTTTTGAGCACAGAAGGTTGAAATTTTTAACCTCGAAAAAAAAATGTGCAAATGAGGGTGGTCTAAAAAAACCTAACCCTTTTTTTTTGAAGACTATACAAAATATAGGGGGGGGGGGAAATTTTTAAGAAATGTTTTTGTTTTCCTCTAAAAGGTCAAAATTACAAAATTTTTTTGGGAAAAAAAAAATTTCAAAAAAGTTTTTGTCGCTCCTGACTTTTTTTTTTCATTCTTCTTAAAATTTTACAATTATGTATTGTTATGTTTAAAGGGGCCCCAATTTTAAAAATTAAAAAAATTTAAAGGTCAAAATCAATTACGATATTGTTTTTTTTCCCCAAATAGCTCCAAACAAAAAATTTTTTTAAAGTATAAAAAAATTTTTTGTTTTTAAAGCCCTTCCCCGTGAAAAAGCACTTTTTTTTTTTTCCCCCTTTTGTCCTATGTTTTTTCCAAAGGGTTTTTTTTTTTTTTTTTCCCGTTTTGGTTTTAAAAGGGTTTTCTTTTTTTTTGAAATTTTTAAAGGGGTTTTTTTTTCTTTTTTTTTAAAAAATTTTAAAAAAAAAAAGGTTTAAAATTTTTACAGGGGGTTTAAGGAATTGGGTGAAATGATTTTTTTACGAAAAAAGTTTTTTAGAATGGGAAAGGGGTTTGTTTTTTGGGATTAAGACAATAAAAAAATTTTTAAAAAGAAAAATTTTTTCCCTTTTTTTAAATCCAAATTTTTTTAAAAACAAATTTTAAAAATATTTAAGGGCACCCTTATTTTATTTTTTTTTCTTCCCAAATTTTTTATTTATGCAAAAAAAAAAAAATCTAAAAAAAAATTTTTAAAATATGAAAAAAGGTTTTATCCAAATTTTTTTCCATAAAATTTTGTTTTTAAATAAAAAATTTTTAAAAAAGAAAAAATTTTTCCCAAAAATTTTTTTCCTTAAAGTTTTTTTTGGTCGGGCTTATTTGTCAAATACCCTTTTTTGTTTTATTTTTACAAAAAATTTATAAATTTTTAAATTTTTTGCTTTTTGTTTTTTTTTTTTCAATTTTATTTTTTTATTTACTTTTTAAAAAAAAAAAAATTTAAAGAAAAAAAAATAAACTAAAAAAAAAATTTTTATTTTTATTTTTATCCCAAAAAAACCCCAAAAAAAAATATTTTTAGAAAATATAAAAAATTTTTTTTTTGGGGACTTTCCCTTTGTTTTTTTTTTAAAATTTTTTTATTTTTTAAAACAAGTCCAAAGTTTTTTTAACAAAATTTGTAAATCCCTTTTTTTTTTTTTTCCCCCTTTTTTCCCTTATTTTTTTTTAAATTTTTATTACAGTTTTCCTTTTTAAAACAAAAAAAGTTGGGGAAAAAAATCAACAAAATAGAAAAAAAAAAAAAAAATAATTTAAAGGAAAAAAAATAAAAAAAAAAAAAAAAAAAAAAAAAAAAAATTTTTAAAAAAAAAAAAAACCCCCAAATTTTTTAAAAAAATTTAAAAGAAAAAAAAAAAAAATGGGGGAAAAAAAAAAAAAAAGAAAAAGGAAAAAAAAAAAAAATTTAACCAAGCCCTTTTTTTGGTTTAAAAATTTTTTTTTTCAAACAAAAACGGGATTTTAAAAAAAAAAAAAAAAAAAAAAAAAATGAAAATAAAAAAGGAAAAAAAAAAATAAAAAAAAAAATTATTTCAAAAAAGAAAAAAAAAAAAAAAAAAAAAAAAAAAAAAAAAAAAGAGATTTTTAATTTTTAAAAAAAAAATTTTAAAAAAAACCAAAAAAAAATTTAAACCAAAAAATTTAAAAAAAACCCTTTTTGGGAGATTTTTTTTTTCTAACAACAGAAAAAAAAAAAACCCAAAAAAAAAAGAAAATTGAAAGGAAGGCAAAAACCCAAAAAAAAAAAGGCAAAAAAACCCAAAAAAAAATGAAAAAAAAAAAAAAAAAAAAAAGGGAAGAAAAAAAAGGGAGGAAAAAAAAAAAAAAGAAAAAAAAAAAAAAAAACCAAAAAAAGACCCAAAATTTTTTTTTTTTTCAAACCCCCCCCAAACAAAAAAAAACCCTTTTCCTTTTTTCCCCCAAAAAAAACCCCCCCCCCTTTTTTACCCCCACCCCCCCCCCCCCCCCAAAAAAAACTTTCCCCCCCCCCCCCCCCCCCCCCCCCCCCCCCCCCCCCACCCCCTCCCCCCTTTATCTTTTTTTTTTTTTTTAAAAACAAAAACTTTAAACCCCAAACTTTTTGGCTTGCCTTTACCTTTACCTTTTTCCCCCAAAAAAAACCCCCCCTTTTTACCAACACCCCCCCCCCCCCCCCCCCCCCCCCCCCCCCCCCCCCCCCCCCCCCCCCCCCCCCCCCCCAAAAAAAAAAAAAAAAAAATTTTAAAACCCCCCCCCCCCCCCCCCCCCCCCCCCCTTTTTTTACCTTTTTTTTTCCCCCCCCCCCCAAAATTTCAAAAAAAAACTTTTTTCCCTCCCCCCCCCCTCCCCCCCCCCAAAAAACCCACCTTTTCAAAAAAACCTTTTTTTTTTCCCCGCTTTTTTTTTTCCGGGGGGGGGCCCCGAAACGCCCCCCTTTTTACAGCCTTTTTTTCCCCCACCTCTCAAAACCCCAAAATTTTCCCTTTCCCCCTTAACCAACCTTTTTTTTTTTTTTCCCCCCCCCCCCCTTTTTTTTTTTTTCCCCCCAAACCTCCCCCCCCTTTTTTTTTCCCACCCCCCCCCCCCAAAAAACCAAAAAAAATTTTCCTTTTCCCCCCCCCCCCCCCCCAAAAAAAAAAAAAATTTTTTGGGGGGCCCCCCCCCCAAAAAAAACCCCCCCCCAAAAAAAAATTTTTTTTCTTTTCCCCCCCCCCCAAAAACTTTTTCCCCCCCTCCCCCCCAAAACCAAAACTTTTTTTTTTTTTTTCCCCCCCCCCCATTTTTTTTTCCCCTTTTTTTTTTTTTTTCCCCCCCCCCCCCCCCCCCCCCCTTTTTTAAAAAAAAGGGCCATTCCCACCCCCCCCCCCCCCCCCCAAAAAACCAACCCCCCCCCCCCTTTCCCCCCCCCCCCCTTTTAAAACCCCCCCCCCCCCCCCCCCTTTAAACCACCCCCGGGTTTTCCAAACAAAAAAACAATTTTAAAAAAAATTTTTTTTTTTTCTAAATCATTTTTTTAAAGGGTAAAAAAATTTGATTAAAAGAAACCTACCGAAACCCCTTTTTTTTTACCCCCCCCCCCCCCCCCCCATTTTCCGCCCCCCCCCAAAAAAAAAAAACAACCCGGCGGGACCCCCCCCCCCTTCGGCACCCCATTTTCTCCCCCTTTCCCCCCCCCCATTTTCCCCCCCCCCCAAATTTCCCCCCCCCCCCCCCTTTTTTTTCCAAAAAAAAACTTTCCCCCCCTTTTCCCCCCAACCAATTTTTTTTTTTTTCCCTTTTTAAAAAACCCAACTTTTTTCCCCCCTCCCCCCCCCCCCCCCCCCCCCCAAAAACCCTTTCCCCAAACCCCCCCCCCCTTTTCCCCCCCCCCTTTTA
>CM037793.1:45952743-46002743 GCA_021229015.1 Solen grandis | reverse complement strand
ACCACAAAATACATGTGTAACTCAATTAAAAACTTTATATATCATGACATAATTTGTATGATTGTGAACATGATACGAGATATCGAGATGACATGAAAAAGTGGAGGCTTAAACATTTGACCTTCAAGGATGACCTTGACCTTGAGCCAGCATGACCACCTCATGCCTTCTGCACATCAGCTCAATGAGGTTAACATTTTAGCCGAGTTTGAAGAAAATGTGTCCAAGCGTTCATGAGATATGGAGCGGACACGAAAATAACATTTGACCTGCAAGTATGACCTTGACCTTGAGCCAGCTGACCCCTCATGCCTTCTGCACATCAGCTCAATGAGGTTAACATTTTAGCCGAGTTTGAAAAAATGTGTCAAGCGTTCATGGATATGGAGCGACACAAAATAACATTTGACCTGCAAATATGACCTTGACCTTGAGCCAGCATGACCACCTCATGCCTTCTGCACATCAGCACAATGAGGTTAACATTTCAGCCGAGTTTGAAGAAAATGTGTCCAAGCGTTCATGAGATATGAGCGGAAGAAAAAACATTTGACCTGCAAGTATGACCTTGACCTTGAGCCAGCGTGACCGCCTCATGCCTTCTGCACATCAGCTCAATGAGGTTAACATTTTAGCCGAGTTTGAAGAAAATGTGTCCAAGCGTTCATGTGATATGAAGCTGACACAAAAATAACATTTGACCTGCAAGTATGACCTTGACCTTGAGCCAGCGTGACCGCCTCATGCCTTCTGCACATCAGCTCAATGAGGTTAACATTTTAGCCAAGTTTGAAGAAAATGTGTCCAAGCGTTCATGAGATATGGAGCGGAGAGAAAAAAACATTTGACCTTCAAGTATGACCTTGACCTTGAGCCATCGTGACCGCCACATGCATTCTGCACATCAGCTCAATGAGGTTAACACTTTAGCTGAGTTTGAAGAAAATGTGTCCAAGCGTTCATGAGATATGGAGCGGACACGAAAATGTTTCGGACACACTGACGGACTGACTGACGGACGGACGGACTGACGGACGGACGGACGGACGAAGGGCATTCCTATAACCCCCCTCCCGCTTCGCGGCGGGGGATTAATAAACTAAGGGGGATAATTCAAGAAGATGAACTAGAGTTATAATACTTATGCACTGTACTTCTACACCTCATATGGTATCCATGTTTCAAGTATGAATGAATCCATGCAATAGTATTGCAGTTGCTTTGAACAAAAAAATGTTACCTCTACAAATGACGGACAAAGTGATCCCTATGTGTTTGCCATACTACACTGGCAACTCAATAAATTCTACCAGAGAGAGAGCAGAGTATACATACTATTTTAATGCTTTCTATTCACAATCTTGATCCAAAATACAACACACACACACACCACACACACACAAAAGAGAGCCATGATAGCCTGTCATTGTTCATCAGAGTATATAAACTTAAAATAAATCAAGTCACAAGATTTTAACTGGTTACCTGCTCACCTTGAGCATGTTGTGACCTGGTGAGTTAACAAAATGCTGGTTGGTAAATCAAATGAAATCTATTTCAATGCTTGCCCTTTATATACCATGTATATAATAATAGTCAAAGACAATATACCTTGATAGTCTAATACCCCAAAATATGTTGTCTAAAATCAATCCCATGCCTAGTTACTGAGACATAAGCATAATAAAACTGTGCATGCAAACCTTTCTGATGCCCCTGATTGGCCTGAACACACTCCTAAACTTTCTAGTCAATACCATAAACAATTTCTGAGATATAAGCTGGATAGTAGCTTGCATGCAAAACTTTGACCAAAAAGTCTAAGTCAAAAAGTGGCCCTAATCTGCATTATATTCATTATAATAGCTCTCATATTCTTCAAATGGTCAAGCTAAAAACCAACAACATTTGTTCATGTCAGACAGCTCTGACCATTCTGTGACACACACAATGTACTCACCATTCTGGGCCAGAGTCCATGATCAGTGTATTGAGAATGCCTGCTATCACGGCTAACATCGGGTAGTGGGTCACACTCTCCAGACCTGAAAATAGACATTAGATATTTTGAGTTTTGAGTTTTATTACTTTACAAAAGAGTACTGGCTCTGTTTACTCAAAAGTACTTAAATTAGATGAATTGTAAAACTCAAGCAAATAAGCCTCCCAATGTTTTTTTCAAATCGTCTCATGCAAACAGGGAAGTGGGTGGGAGATAGTGGCTGCTAAGCAATGATGGTTACTTTAAAACAGACAACAAGAGTTTAATAAAATACCACCTTTCTGACATGTTGCATGCTTGGTGCAAAAGAATGTCAATGTAGTGCTGGTAGACTGAGGGAGCCAACTGAGTATGTCTTCAGTTGGAACTTGAGAATGTATGATAATATTTTACTGAGACTCACCAGTGATAAACATGGAGACAACATTGTCAAACATCCCATTCTTCATGGTGATTCTGTTCAGTACCAGGCAGATTAACTGAAGAAGACATGCACATGGTCATACAAATACTGAGACATACTGTTGAAGTTGCAATCTAGTAATTGTTTGTGAATTTTGTCAATCATAACTGCATATGTAAATATCTAAGATTCCCTATGAATATGTTAGAATATTAGTCACGTTTTAAGAATAGGACAATACAAGTCTTGTGACATAAAAGTTTGGTGATGTAAGTATGATTTTGATCTTCAAAACAGATATCAATAAGTTACAAAACATGTTTATGTACAATGCAAATACACATTCTAACAGATAAAAAAATAAAGTTTTATAGATGCAAAGAAAAAAGCCATGGCATTTTAATTAAAAGATAGAAAGAAGTATGACTGCAAAAGAAATGACATATGCACAACCATGAGAAAATAAGTACCTGCACAAGTCTATGCATCAGCAGTTCAGCAGAAGGCCTTGACCAATCAATGAAGAGATTGGGCGCTATGGAAACCACCATTTCAATGACACGGAACAGGCAGACAGAGATCTCAAAACATGTGCCGCATATCTTGAGCTGTCTGCTCTCTAAGAGAATACGGCGTTCAGTGCGAGATATCACCTGCTGTATCTGTAAAATTGTTATGAGGTAAGGACAGTTGACATATTGAATAGAACAGCTGTCATGGTGAATAGGACAGCTGTCATGGTGAATAGGACAGCTGTCATGGTGAATAGGACAGCTGTCATGGTGAATAGGACAGTTGTCATATAGAAAAGGACAGTTGCCATATAGACTAGAACTCCGTGAGTCGGATGTGTCGCCTGACCATGACCTATCTGTTGACAGTAAAGATGCCAGTTTGTCACTTTCTTTTAAAGATGGGGTATTAATGCACAATGATGTTGCCATCAAACAGAGAAAGGCTTATAAAGATCAAATAAAAAATGTATGATTCTTGTGCACTGCACTCCACATCATTGCAAAAACATACATATGAAGTCTCAAGTCATTTAAACTTATGGTGAAAAAGATATGCTCTGGACAAGAAATTCTCAAAGAAAATCTATCAAAGGGGAATAACTCAAAATGGCGCACAAGGTAGAGTTATGGTTCTTGCTCACTGCACTCCACATCATTTCAAGAAACATACATAACAAGTCTTAAGTCATTTAAACTTAAGGTGAAAAAGATATGCTCCGGACAAGAAATTCTCAAAGAAAATCTATCAAAGGGGAATAACTCAAAAAGTGCACAAGGTAGAGATATGGTTCTTGCGCACTGCACTCTGAGTCATTGCAAGAAACATACATATCAAGTGTTAAGTCATTAAAACTGATGGTGACAAAGTTATGCTCCGGACAAGCAGATGGGGTCACCGATGTCGCCGACGCCACCACCGCCAACAAAAGTAACCCCTATATGACTAGTCAGGCGACACAAAAAGGACAGTTGTCAAATAGATTAGGACAGTTGAAAAGAAAGGACAGTGTCATAAAAATAATTGTCAATAGAAAAGGACAGTTGTCATATAAAATAGGACAGATGTCATATAGAATAGGACAGTTGTCATATAGAAAAGGACAGTTGTCATATAGAAAAGGACAGTTGTCATATAGAAAAGGACAGTTGTCATATAGAATAGGACGGTTGTCATATAGAAAAGGACAGTTATCATATAGAATAGGACGGTTGTCATATAGAATAGGACAGTTGTCATATAGAAAAAGACAGTTGTCATATAGAAAAGGACAGTTGTCATATAGAAAAGGACAGTTGTCATATAGAAAAGGACAGTTGTCATATAGAAAAGGACAGTTGTCATGTAGAAAAGGACAGTTGTCATATAGAATAGGACAGTTGTCATGTAGAATAGGACAGTTGTCATATAGAATAGGACAGTTGTCATGGAGAATAGGACAGGTGTCATATAGAATAGGACAGTTGTCATATAGAAAAGGACAGTTGTCATATAGAATAGGACAGTTGTCATATAGAATAGGACAGTTGTCATATAGAAATAGGACAGTTGTCATGTAGAATAGGACAGTTGTCATATAGAATAGGACAGTTGTCATGTAGAATAGGACAGTTGTCATATAGAAAAGGACAGTTGTCATGTAGAATAGGACAGTTGTCATATAGAAAAGGACAGTTGTCATATAGAAAAGGTCAGTTGTCATATAGAAAAGGACAGTTATCATATAGAAAAGGACAGTTGTCATATAGAATAGGACAGTTGTCATTTAGAAAAGGACAGTTGTAATGGAGAATAGGACAGTTGTCATATAGAAAGGACAGTTGTCATATAGAAAAGGACAGTTGTAATGGAGAATAGGACAGGTGTCATATAGAAAAGGACAGTTGTCATATAAAATAGGACAGTTGTCATATAGAATAGGACAGTTATCATATAGAAAAGGTCAGTTGTCATATAGAATAGGACAGCTGTCATATAGAATAGGACAGTTGTCATATAGAAAAGGACATTTGTCATATAGAATAGGACAGCTGTCATATAGAAAAGGACAGTTGTCATGTAGAATAAGACAGTTGTCATATAGAATAGGACAGTTGTCATGGAGAATAGGACAGGTGTCATATAGAATAGGACAGTTGTCATATAAAATAGGACAGTTGTCATATAGAACAGGACAGTTGTCATATAGACAAGACAGTCCAAAGGACAGCTATATCCCCCGCCGCTGACAGAGGAGACATGTTTTTCCTCTAATGGAAATTGCCCTCCTTCTGCCAACATTTTGATGTAGCTGACATAAAAATATCCATAAAAAATGAACAATGAACCATCAAATGTGACCTTGAACCTGAGCCAACATGACTGTCACCTGTGTTCTGCACATCATCTCAACTAGTTTAATTTGAGGCAAGTTTCATTAAAATCCTTCAAGGGGTAATGGAGATATGGAGCGGACATGAAATATAAAGAAATAGAAGGTTCAAACACATGACCCTCAAGTGTGACCTTGACCTTGAGCCGACATGACTGCAACCTATGTTCTGCACATTGTCTCAATTATATATATATTTGAGGCAAGATTCATGAAAAAACTAAAAGGGGTATAGGAGATCTGGAGCGGACACGAAATTGAAGGTTCAAACACATAACCTTCTAGTGTGACCTTGACCTTGAGCCTACATGGCTGCCACCTGTGTTCCGCACATCGTCTCAACTAGGTTTACATTTGAGTCAAGTTTCACGAAAATCCTTCAAGTGGTATAGGAGATATGGAGCAGACACGATATTGAAATGGAAATTGAAGGTTCAAACACATGACCCTCACGTGTGACCTTGACCTTGAGCCAACATGGCTGCCACATGTGTTCCGCATATCGTCTCAACTAGGTTTACATTTCAGTCAAGTTTCACGAAAATCCTTCAAGCGGTATAGGAGATATGGAGCAGAACAAAATTGAAATGGAAATTGAGGGTTCAAACACATGACCCTCAAGTGTGACCTTGACCTTGAGCCTATGTGGCTGCCACCTGTGTTCTGCACATCGTCTCAACTAGGTTTACATTTGAGGCAAGTTTCACGAAAATCCTTTAAGTGGTATAGGAGATATGGAGCGGACAGGAAAACGTTACGGACGGACGGACGGACGGACAGACGGACGGACGGACGGACAGACAGACAGACAGACGAAGGCCATTCCTATAACCCCCCTCCCACTTTGCGGTGGGGGATTAAAAAAGGACAGTTGTCATATAGAATAGGACAGTTGTCATATAGAATAGGACAGTTGTCATGGAGAAAAGGACAGTTTTCATATAGAATAGAACAGTTGTCATATAGAATAGGACAGTTGTCATATAGAATAGGACAGTTGTCATATAGAATAGGACAGTTGTCATATAGAAAAGGACAGTTGTCATGGAGAAAAGGACAGTTTTCAAATAGAATAGAACAGTTGTCATATAGAATAGGACAGTTGTCATATAGAATAGAACAGTTGTCATATAGAATTGGACAGTTGTCATATAGAATAGGACAGTTGTCATATAGAATAGGACAGTTGTCATGGAGAATAGGACAGTTGTCATATAGAATAGGACAGTTGTCATGTAGAATATGATAGTTGTCATATAGAAAAGGACAGTTGTCAAATACAATTGGACAGTTGTCATATAGAAAAGGACAGTTGTCAAATACAATTGGACAGTTGTCATGTAGAATAGAACAGTTGTCATATAGAATAGGACAGTTGTCATATAGAATAGGACAGTTGTCATATAGAATTGGACAGTTGTCATATAGAATAGGACAGGTGTCATGTAGAATAGGACAGGTGTCATGTAGAATAGGACAGTTGTCATGTAGAATAGGACAGTTGTCATATAGAATATGACAATTGTCATGGAGAATAGGACAGGTGTCATGTAGAATAGGACAGGTGTCATATAGAAGAAAGGAAATTTAATGTAAATCATAAAATATCAACAAAAGAAAACAATTGTTTCTTTTTTATTTACGCATATATTTTATTTCATCAGTATAAAAATTAAGACATTTATTCATTACAACTCAAAATTACATGTAAAACTCACATCAATTCTCTACAATGACTCTGAAATGACTTTGAAAACTGATAGCAGATCACAGGTAATACTTTTTCACGGAATTGTTAAGTATATTTTGTTATATGAGTGAGTTTGTTCAATAAATGCAAAATATTTGCACATAGAAACAGATATCAACTTCAAAACAAAGGTATAAGGAGTGAGACACCAACCTCCTGCATCATGCCGATGAACTCAGAGAAGGACCAATTGAGTTGGTTCAGCAGCGTGTCCAGGAACCTTGTGGCAGCCTCTGCCTCCACATCCAGTATGTCTGCCAGCTGGGACTGGAACTTGTGGGAGGGGCATGGCTCTGTGGTTGGGGAACAGACAGACAAGAGTGGGTCAGCAAATCTACAGTTGTAGTGTCAGTAAGTCTTGTCATCAAAATATTTTTTTAACTCGATTTTCATATATCAATGAAGAGGGAAATAAAAAAAATTGTTATTTCAAAAAGGTAACCTTAGTATTCTCTAGCATACAATATTGAACATTTATAGTTTATATGGGGTGATGTTAAATCATGATACTCTCTATTTTGTATGTAAGGGTTAGAAATGTCCTCATTACTGGAGTCATGATTTCTTAATACACTTCTGCAAGCATAAAGAATTTGTAAAACAAAGACATCATCAATACTGAGAATTAAATGATTCAGATTTTCATCAATGATTTTCATCAATGAAAAATTAAGACTTACTTTGCAAACTGGCCGATCCAAACTCAGTCAACTGCACCTTTGAAGGAACCAGATGAGGAAGGTGTGTGTAGCGGAATCCAAAACCACAGCCCTGCAATACACAACTCTACAGCTGTACTGATACAGAGTGAACCTGCAATACACAACTCTACAGCTGCACTAATACACAGCCCCGCAATACAAACTACAGCTGTACTGATACACAGCCCTACAATACACAACTCTACAGCTATACTGATACACAGCCAGCCTGCAATACACAACTCTACAGCTGTACTGATACACAGCCAGCCTGCAATACACAACACTACAGCTGTACTGATACACAGCCCTGCAATACACAACTCTACAGCTGTACTGATACACAGCCCTGCAATACCCAACTCTACAGCTGTACTGGTACACAGCCCTGCAATACCCAACTCTACAGCTGCACTGGTACATAGCCCTGCAATACCCAACTCTACAGCTGCACTGGTACATAGCCCTGCAATACCCAACTCTACAGCTGCACTGGTACATAGCCCTGCAATACCCAACTCTACAGCTGACTGGTACATAGCCCTGCAATACCCAACTCTACAGCTGTACTGGTACTGGTACATAGCCCTGCAATACCCAACTCTACAGCTGACTGGTACATAGCCCTGCAATACCCAACTCTACAGCTGCACTGGTACATAGCCCTGCAATACCCAACTCTACAGCTGCACTGGTACATAGCCCTGCAATACCCAACTCTACAGCTGTACTGGTACATAGCCCTGCAATACCCAACTCTACAGCTGTACTGGTACACAGCCCTACAAATACAAAACTCTACCGCTGTTGTTGTTGTTGTATTGGGGTTTATCATCGCTGCAAACGTTGTATTTGTACAAGACAGATAAATAAAAAGTAAAAATAAAGAACAATTTCGTGTTAACACCAGTTTTTGTTCTGCCCATTTTTGTATACATACACTGTTGTAATTTACATAATATGCATATATTTTAGACTGTTTCTTTTTATGTAAAACAAATAGAATACTTTGCTAATGTGATTTCTTTCTATGTAAGATAACTAGAAAAATATGCTACTATGTTTCAATATAAAGTTTATCAGACTCGGCTGGAAGAAATATAAGTGACTCGACAGAGCCTCGTCATTCATAATTCTCCCAACCTTGTCTGATAAACTTGATATCAAAAGACAGTAGCATATTATTCTCTATATTCCAAGTTTATACACATATTAAAACTGACAACCATCCCCCTAACCAAAGGGTTTGATCCACTGCTACGGACACAAAAAATAATACGAGGTACAGCTAATACCAGGTACAGCTAATACAAGGTACAGCTAATACCAGGTACAGCTAATACAAGGTACAGCTAATACCAGGTACAGCTAATACAAGGTACAGCTAATACCAGGTACTGCTAAATTAGGTTAACCACACTGAGGCATCAATTAAAATACAGGAGGGCTATTTTCAGTTTCACAACTTTTTAGGATAAGGTATTTTAAAAAATCAAAGCTATTAAAACATTTTCAATATTATACAACATTATGAATTAAGAATTATCATTGAAGATGATGAACATCCCAAGATACTGCTTTGTCTGTTACCATGTCAAACAGTCTTGAGAAATAAAACAAAGGGCCATAACTCATTCAAAATCAAGCAAATCAAGACATGCCAACAATATGCGCAACTAAGCTTGGCACTTATCAGTCTTGTAAAGTTTCATCAAATTCAGACCAAAGTTAGTCGAGATATAGGGCAGACAAATCTTGTCTACAAACAGACCAACTGACAGACGGGTGTGACCCCCATGTACTTAGAATCTGGGTGTATAATAAACTATGAACTGGTTCCCATTGTATACTCAGGCTAGTTTGTACCCACCTTCCAGATACGGACAAGGATCCAATTTGTCTGGGCCCAGGAACGGTTCTCATATGGGGCTATAAGGGACTTCAACAAGCTATAACAGCTGGAACAGAAAATCAGAAATATACATCAGTTAAATAACAAGAGGGCCATGATGGCCCTGAATCGCTCACCTGATTATAAATGAGCAACATATGTTGGATTTTTCATGTGAATCTACTTTTTGACCCCACATGACCCAAAGTCAAACTTGTCCAAGACTTTATGGAGAAAAACATTCTGACCAAGGTTCATTAAGATTGGGCCAAAAATGTGGCCTCTAGGGTGTTAACAAGGTTTTACTAAGATTTGACCTTGTGACCTACTTTTTGACCCCGCATGTCCCAAATTCGAACTTGTCCAATATTTTATGGAGAAAAACATTCTGACCAAGTTTCATGAAGATTGAGCCAAAAATGTGGCCTTTAGTGTGTTAACAAGGTTTTTATAAGATTTGATCCCGTGACCTACTTTTTGACACCACATGACCCAATTTTGAATTTGTCCCAGATTATTAGAGACAAACAATCTGACAAAGTTTCATGAAGATTGGCCTAAAAATATGGCCTCTAGAGTGTTAACAAGCGAAATTGTTGAAGACGCACGACGCAGGCCGGACGAAGGGCGATCACAAAAGCTCACCTTGAGCACATTGTGCTCAGGTGAGCTAAAAATTGAGAACATAATATGAAATATGAATATGAAATGTAGCCTACTGGTATTACCAAAAAAACAAGAGCCATATTAACATGGTCATCCCCCGCCGAATGCTTGCTCTTTATAAGTTGTGTTGGAGAGTAGAATATTTCAATTTTTAAAAGAAAATTTTTGGTAATGAAGACTGATATTTGAAGTGATTATAGATATGAAACCCATGTGAAGACCTACTAATTCCCCTATTTTGAAGTCTACAGGTAAAATGTCAATGTCACTGTGACAAAAGTTAAGCCTGAAAAATAACAAAGGGCAATAACTCATACTTGAAAAAATAAGCTGAAAAATAACAAAGGGCAATAACTAAAAATTATGAAAGGTAGAGTTATCATTCTTGTGCAATGAACTCCTCCTCAATAAGATCTATCCACCTATGATGTTTCAAGTTGTATCTCAAATACTTTTTTTACTTATGCTCTAGACAAAAATCAAGTCTGAAAAATAACAAAGGGCAATAACTCAAAAATTATGAAAGGTAGAGTTATCATTCTTGTGCAATGAACTCCTCCTCAATAAGATCTATCCACCTATGATGTTTCAAGTTGTATCTCAAATACTTTTTTTACTTATGCTCTAGACAAAAATCAAGTCTGAAAAATAACAAAGGGCAATAACTCAAAAATGATGAAAGGTAGAGTTATCATTCTTGTGCAATGAACTCCTCCTCAATAAGATCTATCCACCTATGATGTTTCAAGTTGTATCTCAAATACTTTTTTACTTATGCTCTAGACAAAAATCAAGTCTGAAAAATAACAAAGGGCAATAACTCAAAAATTATGAAAGGTAGAGTTATCATTCTTGTGCAATGAACTCCTCCTCAATAAGATCTATCCACCTATGATGTTTCAAGTTGTATCTCAAATACTTTTTTTACTTATGCTCTAGACAAAAATCAAGTCTGAAAAATAACAAAGGGCAATAACTCAAAAATTATGAAAGGTAGAGTTATCATTCTTGTGCAATGAACTCCTCCTCAATAAGATCTATCCACCTATGATGTTTCAAGTTGTATCTCAAATACTTTTTTTACTTATGCTCTAGACAAAAATCAAGTCTGAAAAATAACAAAGGGCAATAACTAAAAAATTATGAAAGGTAGAGTTATCATTCTTGTGCAATGAACTCCTCCTCAATAAGATCTATCCACCAATGATGTTTCAAGTTGTATCTCAAATACTTTTTTTACTTATGCTCTAGACAAAAATCAAGTCTGAAAAATAACAAAGGGCAATAACTCAAAAATTATGAAAGGTAGAGTTATCATTCTTGTGCACTGCACTCCTCCTCAATGAGATATATTCACCTATATAATATCAAGTTGATACCTCAAATACTTTTCATGTTATGCTCTGGACAAAAATGTGGGATGGAAGGACGGTCGGAGACTTTTACCATATCCCCTGCCGCCTTTGGCGGGGGATAAAAATGATTTAATACCAAGCATTATAAATGCATCATTTTTCCAAGAAGTTTACAAAGAAATCATAATACTATCATGTTTACGTTTCTGACCCTTTCTCATAATTTTCTATAACATTAACATCTGTGTTTTAAACAGATTACAGATATCATTTACTGTTTTAAATTTCTTTCATTAAAGATAGTCTATTATTATACTGTATCACAATGTTTTCTCCATATTCAACTTTTTTTCCATAGTTCATGTATAATTTGGCCATTCTCAAAAGCAAACTATAATCTTAATCCAACAACCATAGAATACATATATTCATGTATGACGGAAATGTTTATTAGAATTAACATCCCGTCAACTGTATTTCATACATTTTGGTGACTATGTTTACTGGAGACAGATAGTTCTGTCACACTGCAGTATCACGCAGTAGACATGTGGCATGATACCACACCCAGTCACTTTATCCTGACACTAAGACAGCCGTCCTGGAGCTACCCTTGAATGCTGAGTGCCAAGAAAGGGAGCTTTACTAGTACAATTATCTCCCACTTTAGTATGTTTTGGCATATGAAGTAAATAAACAGATCCATTTAGATTGCAGGAAAAGTGAAGCAAGTTGGACATCTATCTAAATGGACCCGTCTTATTTCTGTTTACCTTTACACTCTTAACCCTTTCCCTCATATAGACGCATTTTGACGCACTCAATAGGTACCACATAAAGCCTGATCTGCAGAAAACCACAGTTAAACCTTACCAAATTTAATTACAAAATCCTCATTTCAGACCATGAGGGCAGCGAACAGCATAAAACCTGATCAGCCTGCGAGTTACTCGCAGGCTGATCTGGTTTTATGCTGTTCGCATAGGTCTTTTCATGGTGTCCTCTATGAGGGAAAGGGTTAACTGCTATATATAACACTTACTTTTCCACTGGCAGATTTTCCAAGACACGGAGGGAATGCTCATAGCATGTGAAGCAGGCTAGAGCCTGGATTATGTTGTCCCTTGTGTCTGAAACATTCACAAGCATCTTGTCATCATGTTGGTATCTCTGAGCAGTATGAATAACACTGAAACAATACTTTCTCTGTCAGAGGAATAAATTTCACACAGTACATTAAATAATATACCTCGACAATTAAGATTAAGAAAATACTTGGATATCAAGAAAGAAAGATGGATATGATCAAATCTACTGTTGAAATATCCAATTTCAGTTTGATTTTTGTTAAAAGAAAAGTTTATGCCAAACAGAAAGATTTACAAGGAAATGATGGAGAATAAAGACAAACCAGCACTGAGGAATATGATGGTCATTAAACGTTAGAACAAAACTAGTCTTAACCCTTTCCCTCATAGAGGATACCATGAAAAGACCTATGTGAACAGCATAAAACCAGATCAGCCTGCGAGTAACTCGCAGGTCAGCCTGCGAGTAACTCGCAGGCTGATCAGGTTTTATGCTGTTTGCTGCTCCTCAGTGGTCTGGTAATGAGGATTTTACAATTAAATTTGTTAAGGATTGAGTTTGGCTTTCTGCAGATCAGGCTTTATGTGGTACCTATTGAGTACGTCAAAATGAGTCTATATGAGGGAAAGGGTTAAACCAGACAAAGCTAATCAAATGCAAGATGTGGAGCAGCTGAAGCTAGGTCTGCACTTACCAGAGATCACAATCCTTGAGTCTGCGAAATGATCGACAAGAAACAGGGCAAAGTCACGTACCAGCTCCTCATACCCTAGAAACAGTACAATATAGTTAAACCTTAGATGATTTTTTTATTTCTTATGTTGTTGCTCTGCTCCGTTAAAAAATGTTTCTTATCTGCCTATACCAAGAGGATGTATTGTGTAAGAACAAAATCATTTATGGGAGGCAACTCAATTACATTAAACTGTAAAAGATATACAGAGTTTATGTTCATAAACTGTAATTTTGCCATGTGATATAAAATGGCATCCATCTGTTGATTTTTATGCGAAGAATACTGTTTTCCAACAATTTTCCCCGGCATATAGCATGCATTTATATACAGCAGTTAAGGGGTTAAAAAGTGTTTCTATTTTTGTCATCTTACTTCTAATCAATAAACATTATCAATAAATAGATAATATCACTGATCATCACACTTATGTCATGATTCCTGAATAATCTGACAAGCCAAAATATGACAGATGAATTTAAATACAGCACTATAACATATGTACCTGGTATAGACTGAAAAGGCACTGTTGGATGAAAATAGTTCTTCAGGGCATTATATGAGTGCATAACTATCTCCAGGTAGAACTCGGGCATGTATTGAAACAGGAGTTTAAACTTGGATGACTTCTCTACAGTCGTCAAGGCAACCGTCAGCAACCACGCCACGTCTTCCTGCTTCTTCTGTAGGTCAATACACAACAACATGCATACAGTCCTAAAACCTTCATTTCAAGCCTTCAATATCTGTCAATATATTGCCAAGTCTTATTTATACAGGGTTTTTCTTCAGCCAATTTGGAATAGTTCTGGTTCCGCTCCAAATGGGAGAACTTCATGTCCTTTTTAGTCAAATTGGGGAAAAAATGCATATTTTTTTCATCTAATTCATAAATTTGACCATACTGTAATATTAAACAGTAATTATAAATTATACAGAATGCAACCTGAACAAATATTTATTTATTCATGTAATATAGTTATAGTAACCCTCTCATCCGGGTCTGCACTGTTTGTCATAGCCATTTTAATCTGTGGAGAAAGGTCAAGATTCCATGATTAACCCTTTCCCTCATAGAGGAAACCATGAAAAGACCTATGCGAACAGCATAAAACCAGATCAGCCTGGGAGTAACTCACAAGCTGATCAGGTTTTATGTTGTTCGCTGCTCCTCAGTGGTCTGGAAATGAGGACTTTATAATTAAATTTGGTAAGGTTTAACTGGTTTTCTGCAGATCAGGCTTTATGTGGTACCTATTGAGTGCATCAAAATGAGTCTATATGAGGGAAAGGGTTAAGATGATAAATATTCAAAGAGAGGTGTAGTGTAATATAACTAGAGTACAATTAATTAAAGGGGTATTATGAATAAATGGATTAATAATAGTTTAAGTTGTAAATAGTCTTTTAAAAACACTTTATCATGGCTAGGAAAAATGTGGAAAACTAAAATTGGACAGCTCATACAGATGCTTAGTATTTTGGATTTGCACTATTAGCTTTGGTGAGATCAAACTTAAAAACACATGTAGTTGACATCTTTACTTGACTATAAGACTATCTGTCTGTTAGACAGGACCCCTTTCTCACTCCCCTAATCCATGAGTTTATGATTTGAACCTCTTATAAGACGAGATAAGAAATCCAGAATGCGAGATGAGCTGTGTCGTTGAGTCATATGACAGTTAACTCAAAATAATTTTTCCTAAATTACAATTGATTTTAAACAATATTGTTAAATGAATAACTCTCATAAATATGTTTATGTCATAAATAAACAACATGATTTAAATAATTATTGTTTGTTTCTTACCAGTTTTTTTTACTTATTCCATTCTTGAAGTTGATTTCAATCATATTCAGAAAGCGTCTGGTAGGGGGCACAGATGGCCATAATGTCACATATTAATATCAGCACAAAGTAAACCTCAGTAAGGGTGCAATATGGTCTAGATAAAGGGGGAAAGCCTAGTCAACATGTAAGATGTGTAGATTTGACCAAGTTGTGTATTCATTATGGGGTGGGAAACTGTCAATTATCTTAACAAGAATGCTTGTAAAAGCGTCACCAAATCCACCCTCTGTGCCCCTCAATGATTTCAGTTTCACCTTGTGTGACATCAACTCTACACACAGCAAGAAATTAACATACTGCAGCAGTTAAGTTCAAAGGGTGTGAAACTGACACATACCAACTTTGATCTCTCCTGTTTGGTTTTCTCATTTCTTTGAGGTGCCGCTTATCAAAACTTGAATGAGTTTTGCATTAGTAGTTCTAAAGCAGCAATACATTTGGAAAGAACCTGTTGAGTAAGATTTTTCTTCTTCTTTTTTTGCAACATCTGTGATTTTTTCATAGATAAGAAGTTAAATGAAGCTAGAGCAATCATTTTTATTCAACATACCATTTCTTCAAATTGGAATTTTATTACTGATGACTGGGAAAAATGGTCAGATATTGCGATTGGGAACGCCTCCGTTTTCTGGTAGTGCTTATATAAGGAGGAAAAACCCTGTTATTTCTTGTATATCACATCACAAACATGACACAGATTTTATATACACTACAGCTTTGCAATGAGGGTGATGAATACCCACAACAAGAGTGATCTCTGGAACACGTGTCACCTGCTGAAGCATGACGGAAAAAGTGTGACAGACGGACAAACAACAGAAAAGTGGTCCCTATGTGTCACCTCTGCTTACAGCAGGTGGCACAAAGATAATGCAAAATGCTTGAATGTAAGCATCGTTAGAGAGAGAGAGAGAAGAGAGAGATTTTATTTCTATGTTAAAAGAATGCTTCAAGTAAAATCTGAGAATGGAAAAGGATATTATTATTAAGAAATCCAATGCCTTACCCTGGAGTAGACAACTGCACGTATCCAACACATCTGTCTGGCCAGCTGGGTTATCTTCTCCTGGAACACAGTCCGGGCTCGCAGCAACTCCTCCCGCACCTCATTCATCTGTTGTATACACACAAATACAGTATGGGATCACCTCTGGAGATGTGCACACACAAGCTGATATTATGGAGATTCAATCAGGGATCCTGTTTCTCTGAATTTCCTATCAACTAACTTCATCTGTGGCATACAATAACCATCCAAACATATGTGTAACAATTTTGTGTATGCCAATAAAACATACAACACAGAACTTTTTCCCTTCCAGATATCATTCAAAATGATATCTTTTTGGGAAGAGGCAGGGCAATGATGACTTGACTTGACTATTTGAGTTTACCGTCGCATCGACAGTATTTCAGTCATTTAGCGAAGTCCAGCTAATTACAGGTGGAGGATAACCACGAATGCACGGAGACACCCGGGTAGAACTACCAACCTACCACAAGCCAGCTGGAAGGCTTCTTCACATAGAACATTGATGAGAAATATCTGTATATAGATGCTTGTTGAAATGCAGTGTAATAAGCCCTTTGACCCTTACCACCTTCAATTGCCCAATGCTAATTAGCATATGTTTATCTGTCAGAGTTAAATGTACAAGCAAAAATATTTTGTTTGATGAGGCAGTAGTTCATATAACACAAACTTGAATAATCTATGTGGAGTTCAGATAGAGAGAACAAGAATTATCATTGGGAATGATGAATACCCCCAGATACCTCTTTGTAACAGTTCCTGTTACCATGTCAGTTTTGAGAAATATATCAAAAAACTCATTAAACATCAAATCATGACCACAACAATAAGCACAGGCTTGGTAATTATCAGTCTTGTAAAGTTTCATAAAAATCAGACCAAAGGTAGCCAAGAAATAGGGCAGACAAATCCAACCAATAAACAGACCAAAAACTTGACTTCAATATAGCCCCCATATAGTTCCTATCTGGCGGTATAAGGAAAGGGATAGGTACAAAAGAGGTGTCTTAATTAACGCCAGATATCTAAACAGGAGTAATGATCAGGATTCTACTCTATTCCACCTTTCTATAACCATATTGCAGGACAAAACCAGGTTTTCCACATCAAGGGCTCAACTCAAGTCTATAGTAACTGGTTCTCTATTTGTATGTTGTTACCACAGGTTTGCAGCAAACCCTCAATATGAAAGTAATGTTTAGTGAGCAGTAATCCAAGTCAGTAATCTTTACAGTGAATGCCTATAGTGTATTGAAACGAGTAAAAAAAATTGTTGCCTCAGAAAGTGGCCAATTTCTACAGCGATTCCCAGCAACATAATGTCTTTTTTTTGCAGGTTAAGAACCAGACACACGATTTGGTGTATTTTTAAGGAAGAGTATGTTGGGCAATGCTGAAATAAACCCAAATACTTTTTTTTGGGTTGTCGCTGTTTTTCAGCACTGAATGTACTAACCTTCATTTGTGGACACGGTTGAACTACTGAAGCATATGGAAACATATGTACCATACAAGATGCTTATGAATGTTAAATATTTTGGTATAACATAAATACGACTAACGTTGAAATTGGTTAAAAATATGTTTTTCAACATCACAGGCATTCACTGTAAAGACTGACCTGTTTCTGAGGCAATTTTGTTTTACCAATTTCACTATGTTACAGTTGCGCAAAGGATTATTGGATAGTCCATAGATTTAAAAAGTCACGATTTTTCTTTACTGTTATCAAAGTGAACTGATGTTAATGGTATTCTAGGAGCAAAGATGATACATAAAGGATGTTAAGCAAACCTCCTGTTAAAAGAAACAACTTTTGAGCATGACTCATATCGTTTGACTTTTATGTTTAAAAGGAAATTTAATCTAACAAGAGGGTCATTATGGCCCTGAACTGGTCACTTGAGGACCCTGGCTTTTGTATAAAACTATAATACAATGTCTACTTCATCCACCAAATCTGATTCATTTTCTTGTGTTTACAGTTAGATTATATAATTTAGTATATAAAGGGTAACGACAATCTGTAAAGTGTGCAAAAAAAGAAATAAGAGCTGTTATCAAATATCATCAAATAAAAGGGATATCTTCATATAAAAGGAATGAACACCAAGAAAATACATGAAGACATAGTGAAAACACCTGTTGAGGATCCTTCTTCCTATTCCACTGTTAAGAGATGGGTTGCTGATTTCAAGCAAGGCAAGGAGAGCAATGATGATGATCCACAGTCCCAAAATCTGCAATCATGGGCAGTTAACCCCATGGGGATGAAAGATAAACATGTTACATTCCAGCACATTGCAGATACCATGGGTATCAGTGTTAACTTTCTTCATACTGTTAATGATTGGAAGTACTGTGCTTCAGGCTCTATCATAACAAATAAACCTACCTCTGTAGGACAAGTGTCCAGCTTACGCTCTGTATCCTTGAAGGACTGGACAAATTCCTGCATGTTGTCTCTCAGACTGTTCATCTGCATACATCCAGACACACATCATCTTACAATGGTTTATGTTTCATGGATTATGGAAACTGAGGATAACTAGTGTACACAAAATGATCATTTATGGGTTGAAATCAGTTGTGCCTATATGAATAATGCTGCAGTCACAAGGGAAACAGAAAGCTAGGGAAAGAATGATATAGAAAAAAGAAACCGAATAATTTTATGCTGAAACAAGAGGGCAAAGATGGCCCTGAATCGCTCACCTGAGAAACATTGCTCTCAATGCTAATTATTGTATTACCAGTCATACTAAATACATAATCTATGCAGAAGTACAGCAAGCCATGATTTGAATAGACTTGGATTAGGTCTACAAGTAAACATCTTAACTCCAGGCTTTAAGAATTCTGAGGAGATCTTCTAAAGGTTTTCCTATACAAGTCTATGTAAAATCAAGTGACCCCTAGGATGGGACCGATTTTGACCCCAGGGCCATGATTTGATCAAAATTGGTAGATGTTCACTAGGCCATGTTACTCACCTAATATCTAAACTCTGGCCTTGTGGTTTCTGATAAGAAGATTTTTCTAGTTTTTTTCCTAAATAAGTCTATGTAAAATCAAGTGACCCTTGGGGCGGGGCCAATTTGACCACAGGGCCATGGTTTGGACAAACTTGGTTGAGGTCTTCTAGGCCATGTTACACACCAAATATCTAAACTCCAGGCCTTGTGGTTTCTGACAAAAAGATTTTTCTAGTTTTTCTTTAAGTTCGTAAAATATATAAAACTTGGTATTGGTTCATAAGACATGCACACACCAAATATCTAAACTCCAGGCCTTTTTGTTTCTATAAAAATTTCTTCTAGTTTATAGTAAATCAGTACCTGAGTAGGAAATTTCGACGGTATGATTGAACAATTGTATTGGTTCATAAGACAATGCCACACACCAAATATCTAAACTCCAGGCCTTGTTGTTTCTTACAAGAATATTTTTCTTTCTAGTTTATATGTAAAATCAAGTGACCCCTGAGGTAGGGCAAATTTCGACCCCAGGGTCATGATTTGAACAAACTTGCTAATGGTTCATAAGACAATGCCACACACCAAATATCTAAGCTCAAGGCCTTGTTTTTTGGAGAATTTTTTTTTAAGATTTCACTTTCAAAAATCTATTTTCAGCTCTTGTGACCCAGATATGCAACAGACCGGAACCATTTGAACAACTTCGGTAGAGCTTCATGCAAGGAACATCCCAGGAAATTTTCATTGAATTTGGCCAAATGGTTTAGGAGGAGATGTTGTTTAAAGAAAATTGTTGGCGCCGGACACATGGTCGCCGGACAAAAGATGATCACAATAGTTCACCATGAGCATGTTGTGCTCAGGTGAGCTAAAAATAGATGCAGAAATAGTGTTTTGGATACTCTATGATTTGGGACAATCCTTAAATTTCATTCTTTTTCATATTTCTTAATACTGGGATGACTCCAAAATGCTAAAAAGCAGGGTCATTTGAGAAAAGTAAGATTCATTTAAACAATGACTTTTTGTATGAGCGTATGAGTGTAATCACCTTGCCAAGCTGTTTGTGTGCAGCCAGATGGTACAACAGCATCACTCCATCCAGGATCTCCATCAGAGAGTTTCCACTCGGCATCTCCGTCTTAGGGTAATCACTCTCACCTTCAGTCAACACAGCAAAAACACACTGTCGTCTTATACCTTACTGTATTATTTTGACCCCTTTGGTCAAAATTCATTTGTATATTATAATGCTTATAAGATAATGCCTCAATAATCACAATCATAAATGTACATGTAATTCCTGGAAACTGGAAATATTTTGTGGTACAAACTCCACTATAGCTATACACATGTGTATCTGGGTAAATACAACTGTCATGTCTTTAAAGCAGCTCATTCACAGATGATCATCAGAAATTTAAAAAATAATTTTCTACTTTCCCTCATTAATGTTGGTGAAGTCTTTGTTTACTGACCAAAAAAACTTGACAAGTGTAGGTCACATTACACACGAAAACATGATTTTCATAAACACAACTTCGGCAAAATCGGTTGAATATAGAATATGGTATCCCTAAAGCAGGTGCTTGTAGTGCCACATAACACATTCCGCAACACAGCTTCAGGGTAACAATTTTGTAAGTTCAGCCCATGAAGTTATGCATGTGCTAAGAGTGAATGTGATCAGCCAAGTGACCGCAAATGACAATAGAAAATCTAAATACATGTATAGGTTTTATAATTCTTAATATAGTTTAAATACTGTCTGTGACATTAACCTGCCTTTTTTTTACAATCATAGATAGTTGCATCTGTAGATTGGTAGACCATTTCACTCCAAAATGAAAAGTAAACCTATGAGAAATAGACATACACTTAAAGATGCAATGCTACAGATATGTCAATTTAGCTTGAATATTTTGAAACTCTCAGTTTGTAACAAATCATGGATGATGGACCTTCAGTAGGGAAAATGTTCATTAAAACTCGCCTGATCACTTATATTACCTACGGATTATCAACAATACCGTGATCATATCATCAAGTATGGGATTTCACAGCCACTGATTCCGCTGTTTCTAACAAGATCCAGAAACTGCCTAATATACCAGCCATCTTAAAATAGAAGTGCATGCACCACTCCATCTGGGAATTCCAATGAAAAACAAATGTTATGCAACTAGAGAATACATAATTCATTTTCTTTAAAGAATTTTTTGAGCCTTAGGTGGTGGAATCGTTTGACCAACAGATGCCCGACACATAAAGTATAAACACACATCTCACCTGTGTTACTGCGCACGGATTAGACATAGGGACACTTGCCAGACACCTGTTTGGTTATAATTGCCTATGATTATGCATGACCTACGAGGGCCAATCTGACAATGTGACAGAGCTCGATCAATTCCAGATATCTTCGTGGAAATATTCGGAAATCCTTGAGAAGAGGTAAAAGAATTAATTTCCTACAGTTATTTGATATATCGGTGATTCTATCAACATCAAATCAGGCTAATTGTTTCACCTACAGAGGCAATATTTTGCATACTGCCAAAAGAAAGATTGAATTCTCATATTTTCACCTTATTTTCTGTAATCATAGCACTGATTTTGGGTAGTACTGCAACTTTAATTTTTTTTCCCGGTTACTGATTCGACAATTTAAATCAGTGCATTATACCGGGTATTGCCAATGCTCTGGTGAGTCACTGACCATCTGCGAACGAGCTGCGTTAATGTGATTGTAATCATTGTAAAAATGATGTGTACCAAGTTCCATTAGGATCAGACTGACCTGTGGATATCTTTTGTGATATCCCATGCTGACACCTGTTTGTTTGTTTGCTTGGGTGTACTGTCTCACTAGAAGTAATGTTACTACCTTGTGTCTCGCTAGCGCTCGACACGGTAATAAATCCGTCCCTATATACTCTATGGAGCAGAGCGGTCGTGATTCACAACCGCTGATTTTTCAAGAAGATGAAGCACAAATATGCAACTAAAACACATTGGGCTATCTATTGACAATTAATCTCCTACCACAAAGCGAGAAAAGTATCGTCAATGTCATTTTCGAAGTTTGTAAGCACTTTTTCTGAAATCGACGTGTGTTATTGTGTTCTAATCTGATCTTCCGGTATCATTCAACTCGGAAAAGAAATCCGATGATTTTGAAAATGTTTGTGTATTGAAGGGTTGCAAAGGGTTTTCTTTTGAAAATACGACCAAAATCGGTAACACTTTCATAAGATAGACGATTTATAGTTGCAAAATCCGCTGTCAAGCCGTATTTACGAAAATCAATTTTGCTCCAATAAATTATGAACATGGAATCGTAACGTCGGTGGCCCGAAGGATTCGCCACAAGACGTTTCGACATCGTAACTACTGTCTCACCAACCATAATTCAGACAATTAAGGACTTAATCTAAGGGACTGATATAGACTGTCTCAGAGTGAAATTATGTCATGGGCAGGTAGCATGATCCCACAACCAGTCACATTATCCTGACACCGGGCCTACCAATACTGGAAGTAACCTTAGTGCCAAACAAAGGAGATATAAACAGGACTATTTTTAACAATTTTCGGTAGGAATCAAACCACTGACCTTTTGCTTATGTGGCAGATGCTCAAACCATTTGATTTTGACTCTGGGCATAAATGAGTGAAAGAATTTTAAGTAAAGCCCCCCAGCCCCACTGACTGTGTCCCCACTCCTGAGTACTGTGACCACACCAACCTGCATCTCCATTGTTCACCATCACAACCTGGCCCTCCTTTGATACCTGGAACCCTTGAGCCTTGTTCACCTCCGCTGTAATAAAAAGCCATTAACTACCAGGGTGGCAAACTATGATTCTGAGTTACTTATCAAATTCCTACTTGCACATGTCTATATAATAATGAATTCTTTCCAAAGTTTGCTTTCCTTAATTTGGTTCTGGGAAAATCTGGGCAATACAGAAAATGGATTTTGCCATCTCTGACACATTTTCCATTTGATAATAAAATGTTTTATCTTTTTTACACCAACATGTTGCATTTATGGGTCTAAGTATCCAACTGACAGTATTTAAGTCTTTTGTTTTACATGACAGTGATATCTTGCTTTAGAGGAGTGACCAGGTGGTACCTACCAGACCATGTCATATTATCCCGACACTAATTCTACCAGACCCTGAACAACACTTACATGCTGGGTGCCAAAACCAATTTTTGTAACTTCAGCATGTCAAGAATGTACTCTTATGTTTTAAAATTACAAACTTGTTTTCTGAAATACTTAACATTTAAACAAGAGCTGATAGTGTATCAATTACCCGAGAAGTTAGTAGAACGACCCGTGCACTATTACATGTAGCCTTATATAATAACGTGACGATTCCATCAATCGTTACTTTTCGGCTCTAGTAAATCGGCCCAAAGTCCAACTACTAATTCTCTTATAATTTGCATGCATAACCTTAACCAGGAATTTCTAAGTTCACAAAGGGGAATAATTCAGCAAAAATCCATGCTAGAGTTATGGGTCTTGGTCAGTGAGCTGCAAATATGACCCAAAATACATTTGTAAAGTTTCAAGTGAAAACCTTTAGTGGTTGTGGAGATATAAGAAGATAGAACCTTAACCTTGAGTGTTACTCCAATGCCAGGGTGACTAGGGTAGCTCTCACTATTCTTCGAATAGTCAAGCTAACAATGCATTTTTTTTTTTCATTTTATCATTTTGCAGCCCCATTTAAGTGTATTGCTATGATGAAAAAATAGTTTTCCATTTCTAGGGCAATATAATGGACCCCACTAGGTTTTGAAGAGAAAATTTGAGCTCCATCTATTAACAGATTACTATTATAAAATCACTTATATATATTTTCCTTTAATGGACTCAACAACTTCAAAAGTCAGCCAGGTTAACCATTATCACATGATAACCCACTGTAGCTACTAGTATTGGATAATTGGATCTGGATTCAGTAAGGATCTGATTTTGATTCCTGCTAACTGTAGAAAACTTCAGGATCTTTCTTAACACTAAATAGTTGTCTAACCAAATCATGGAAATTTAGTATCAGATGTAAAGCTTTTTTTCCTAATTCCCTTTAACAAATTGAAACTAAATAACATACAGGAATTCATGGATGTTGATGACTATCTCCTTCTTCATTTTTGTTTATTTGTTTGTTTATGTTTGTTTATTGGATTTAACATCCCACTGACAGTATTTCAGTCATTTGGAGATGATGTCTACTTGAGACAGATATAGTGCTACAACACTGCAGTATCACACCATAGACATGTGGCATGATACCACACCCAGTCACATTATTTTGACACCGGGCCAACCATCCTGGAACTACCCTTATATGCTGAGCACCATGCAAGGGGGCTATACCTTATGACTTTGATATATCTCTTGCTGGTATTTTTTTTCTCTTGCTATTATATGACACCATGTTTTCAACAAGGAGTGATTTCTAGTAACACTTACAGCCCAGGATTCTGTTCAGGTGGGTCATGGACCCCCCACATCGCTGTAGGTCAAAGTAGTCCCTGGAGTCAGACCAGAACTCCTGAATTGGCATGAAGGCCTCTATAATCAAATATACATATGTCATTTATATTTTCACCAAAAAGTGGCCTTAATTTAAAATTAAAAAACATATAGTACAAATTTAATTAATAATTAAAAAAAAACAACAGGTTTTGGTGCAAAACAATGGTATCAACTGGTACATGTGAATAAAGCAGCAGTTATAATATTTAACTTGCTGAAGTCATTTAACATTAAACAACACATATTAAAACTTATGTCTGAATCTGTTGATTGTACAAGGCATCATAAGAAGTATACCAGAGCTGGGTACAAATCTGC
Organism: Solen grandis; assembly: GCA_021229015.1. Lineage (NCBI taxonomy): Eukaryota > Metazoa > Mollusca > Bivalvia > Adapedonta > Solenidae > Solen > Solen grandis. The sequence continues at coordinate 45,977,522 of CM037793.1, read as the reverse complement.
TGGACTCCTTCTGAAAGTCGTCCCAGTAGTAGCGCAGGGCATCAACCATCCGATGGAACATACACAGGGTGACTGGGAGGGGCCAGACACTGATGTGGGCCGACTGTCACAACAATGGTATCAGGTTAAACATTGTTACAAAAATAATTACCATACATGAAGTGTCATCTGTTTTTATACCATAGGGTACCATCAGTATAAATAAAATAGTTACTGTACATGAAGTGTCATCAGTTTTTATACCATAGGGTACCATCAGTATAAATAAAATAGTGACTGTACATGAAGTGTCATCAGTTTTTATACCATAGGGTACCATCAGTATAAATAAAATAGTTACCGTACATGAAGTGTCATCAGTTTTTATACCATAGGGTACCATCAGTATAAATAAAATAGTTACCGTACATGAAGTGTCATCTGTTTTTATACCATAGGGTACCATCAGTATAAATAAAATAGTTACCGTACATGAAGTGTCATCTGTTTTTATACCATAGGGTACCATCAATATAAATAAAATAGTTACCGTACATGAAGTGTCATGTTTATTATATATTAAAAAATTTTAAAATTTTTACAAGTACATATTTATTTATTTTATTGGTACGGTTTATTGACATTCTAAATATTCAAAACCTAAATTTTATGGTATTGAAAAAAGTTACTGCAACAGACATCCTCATATAAAGTCCTAACTATGAAAACATTTGAAATTGTATAGTGAAATTAAAAAGGAATTAACAAAATAGAAGTTAATCATACCATATTTTCTCTCAGGAATTTTCTAAACTTCTCAATAAATAACAATCTAGACGTCTTACGCTGTAAAGAAAAAAAAAATCTTCAAAAATATGAATTGAGCAAATTATCAGTAAATGCATAAAAAGATAATTAAATACAATTGTTAAAAAATTTCTTGTGTTTCCAGCAAAACAATTTTCATCTGTTTTTCAACTCTGAAAACAAGATGAGAAATCATACCATACCTTACCATTAAAAGAGCTACAGGAAGGTGTAAAATCAATACTAAGTTCTAAGTTCAAACAAGACCTGATGGTATTATGGACAGGTTGTTTTGGGCTTTTTTTCATCAAAAGTAGGTCAAAGGTCAAAGTTAAGGTCATCTGCGTAATAAAAAAGTTCGTCCTCTTTAAGCAACTGTCCAGATATTGAATCAATCAAATGAAGCACAATAAAGTTATAGCAGATTTAACCAAAGGATAAACCTGTCCAGATGCCCCTTTTTTATCAAAAGTAGGTCAAAGGTCAAGGTCACAAGTTTAACTGCATTAAGGTCTATCCACTTAAGCAACTGTCAAATCCTTGGTAATTAAAAACAGACATCATCAAATAACAGAATTTTTCACTAAAAACCCATCCAAAAAGTAAAACCTGCACTTACATCTGCCAAGTCTTTGTGGTACAGAAGAATTTTCATCATCTCTATCTGAATGGCTTCTATTTCTAAAATAAAGAGGAGAGTGTAATCTCAGAACAAGTTGATATAAGTTAACAAGTCCATATATCACTGACTACTAATGACTAATGTGAAGTTATTCTAAATTGATCACATTTTGCAGTCTAGAAACAGAACCAGTACTAGTGGTCTAACACATTGTGTTAAATGAAAAAGTACTTTCAATTGCTCAATTCTTTCCTTTACCTTCCACACGGATGCGCAGTTCCTCACAGGACTGGAGATAAACAGCTTTCCTCTTTTTCTCCTCTTCTGTCACAACATAGTCTTCCCCCTCCTGTAAGATTAGGCAATATTTTCAAATACCCTATACAGTTGTCATAGGCTGAGAAAAATATGCACCTTGCCAGGACTTGAACCCGGGGCCTTTTGCTTACAGAGTGAATGTTCTACAGACTGAGCTACCCAGCCACATACACATTTTTCTCCCCTAATGTTAGTAATCGGTACTTTCAGAATTTGCCTCTGTCTTCTGGAGTTAAGGGTAAATATAACCATGTGCAAGTGTCTTAGACATATCCTGGCACCTATGCTACGGTCCCACATTGGGCACCAAATGTCACAGAGTGAAAAAAATGTGCAGCCTGACCAGGTCTCAAACCTAAGACCTTTCGCTTACAGGGCGAATGCTCTACTGACTGAGCTACCTGGCCACAAATACATGTCTTTCCTCTATTGTGAGTGATGGTTACTGTGACGCAGGAATAATTGTATTCCCATTCACAAACAAAAATTATTCCTTGGAACACACGAGTCACCTGCTGAAAGAAGCTTGATGGAAAAAAGAGACAGATGGACAGACGACAGACAGACAGAAAAGTGATCCCATGTCTCTTATGAAGATACAATTTTGTTATAAAAATATTCATGAAAAAATGAATGTACTTAACATCAACCTGATAATTTCCATTATTTGAACGTCACCATGTAATGTTTGTGGTAGCGGGGATTACTATTCTGTATAGGCAGTAACTGCTGCATGGATTAGACAGTCACTTGCATAATAAGTGACACAGCACTCTCTTCAGATCTTTGCTCTTAGGACATCAGGTCAAACTCATCACTTATACAATGGTGGGGTGCATTTCCCAATCTTGACTACAAAACATTCTGATAATTGACTGCCCATTTACACATCTTACCTGGGGAAAGCCTTGGATCAAAAAAAAAATTTAAGACTTAAAACTAAAGGCACAAAGGGCAAAGTGTCAAACCTGCAACCCCACATTTGGAGACGGACATGGCAAAATCTGTACACTGAAAGAACCATGATCTTTCATCTCTATGTGTGACCTTGACCTTGGAGGATGGGACTTAACTCTTCAGTATGACACATTGTCTCATTGAAGCAAATCTTACTGCCAATTAATTAGGAATCCTTCATATCTTATTACAGCTCATATAAGCAAATCCAGCACCAAGAACTTTAACCTATAATTCTGACCTTGACCTTGAAGACAGGAACCCAACTCTTGTGCATGACATATTGTCTCATTGAGGCAAACCATTCTGTCAATTAATTTGAGAATCTTTTACCCAGGGATGAGTTACAGTCTGAACAAGTAACTGGTGTTGCTAACAACACAAGAGTCCCCTACTGGTGAGGTGCATAATGTTACCACAGCAACCAGAATTTTGGTCTGAGAAAAACAAAGTGACATGCAGAATCTCCATACTGCCATCTATTCATATACAGTCAACCCTCATTACACCAGCAGTGTTCGTAAATCTCAATTTTGCCGGTGTATCGAATTTGCCGGAGTAATGAGCGAATCCTATTTTCCTATCCCACCCACTTAACCGTAATATTGATTTCGGTAAAAGGAGATTTTATAAATAATAAATGATAAGGCTAATATAACATTTATGATGCATCTGAATTAATTTTACACGTATTTCATGTATCATGTGTGAGTGTGTGTGTAATTTGTAAATTAACTTTGTTTTACTGTAAAATTATACGCGTATTCATGCTTTACCCTACTTTATAAATATGTAGACGCTACATGTATATCCAACTTCCGGTTAGGTATAATAGCTTTACGAACATACTTATATTGTAAAGGGAAAAGACAGAATAAACAAAAATAGAAATTACAGTTTATTTTCTTTTATGTGATTGCTTTAACTTTTTTTATTGGAATGAAAGTCAGGATACAAGTAAGGATATAAAAATGTAACAATAATTATCAACAATTATAAAAAGCGTTTAATGATTGGATATCTTTAACTCTCGTGTATCAAGAAATTATCTCTTCAATTTCCCATTGGTAGGTACAGTTAACTATTGTTGAAAATCATTACAAACTGACAACACGTTGATTGAAACTCGACTAAACTGGTAATCAAAGGCATGTTGAAAGCCGTGTAATATACAAAACAAACTGATTACCTCATTAATTGATACCACTTATCGATATCATATGCAATCAATGCAGCTATAGGTTTGATCAAAAGTATGTTTTTTATCCGTGTTAAAACAAACAAAATCTGACTACCGCACCTATTTCAATCCCTTACAACGGTTATCTGTCTAATTAAAGGCAAGTGTTCACACGTCTACTGGAGTGGCTTCCCATTTTTTACCCTCTCAAACAATGAAATCCTCCACTAAGAAATGCGGCACATGTAAACAAATGTTCAGCTGTGATCACCCGTGTAAAGACCGTGTCAAATTGCGAATTAACGACATACACAATAAACAGGTAGTGTACCAGCAGGGGACTAGATTAACGCCTTTGGCAAAAATTGGCAATGATCAAAAGCCGTTCGTAAGGCCTGCTATAACGAAAAGTGATTACACAATGAAACGGAGAGTCGTCTGCCGAAAATTGCTGCCGGTACCGGAAACCGAATTTGCCGTTGTAAAGGGAGAAATAAAGAACAAAGAAATCCGTTACATGACTTTTATTGCCGGATCCCGAATTTGCCGTTGTATCGAATGCCGATGTAACGAGGGTTGACTGTACCAAGTTTCATAATATTATCTTAGACGTTTTTTTAAGTTATTGCAGGATCCAGATTTCTGGACAGACATCCGGATGGACAGACGGAGAGCAAAACTTATAGTCCTTTCTGGTGTAAACACCGGTAGGGGACAAACAAGCAAATCCAGATGATAAAGTGCACAAATACGATATCACATATACACCATATTGCTTTGGTGGTGACCATTTCAAGCTGATGCAAGAATGCACAAAAAAAAATCAGGGCACAATTTATTTCCTGGTTGTGCTCTGAAAGTCCTTCAGTAGCACTGAACAAAATACAGCCTAATCATACTGCATGTGTTCAGGTTCTTTTCTTGTACTGACTGACTTGATGATTTTTGCACTGCCTGAAATACTGTAATTGGGATATTAAATATAAGCCAGCAAACACTGCTTGTGATATTCACAAGTTCCCCACTCACCTGAGGATCCATGTCCCACCAGACGGAGGGCGCCATCTCTTCTAAACCTGCATCATCCAGAGGCTTTATGTGCAGGAACATTGGAAGCTTAATCTGGTCAAAAGTAACATTCGTCAAGGTTCAATAAGTAATCCTGACATATGGATATTGCCTTTGTGTGAAATTCGAAATTCATTCCAGGTATGTACAGCCAATGTTAGTTTAATGATACTGAAAATCATGCACAAATGACTCTTTGAAGTCCATCATACAATTCAAATTAAAACAAATGTACCGACGTGTTAGCCTGAAAAAAAAAAAATTTCTTCTTGTTATTTTCTTTAACACAAATTCTAAGGTCATTATATACTATGGGTCAATATGAGTATTTCTGTTACATAGTTGGGGAAATCTGGTATAAAATGAACACAGAAAAAGGCAAAAACTTTATTTTGAAAACTGCTCCGCAGATGTACTGTACATACAAAAATATGTATCAATCCCAATCTTTTTTTTAATGTTTATTGTAACACAAACTCAAGGATGAAAATACTGTGAACATTTATTTGAACAAGTACTGTCACAGTCTGTGACATATGCCCCAAAAAGTTGCTTTGACACAAAACTGTTTGTTGTTTTAGCAGATTTTAGCACATACTTGATGTACAATAGACTTGGGTGTTCCTTGGAAAACCGTTTCAACATGTATCCCCTACCCAATAGCTCTATAAACAAAGTGGAGTAACTCAAAATATGTTGAAGTTAAGAGTTATGGGTCTTGTAATCGGCACATTCTTTAATGTGTTCTGTCTGTATATGAAGTTACATGCCAGTGGATGCAAATATCTATCCATCCAAGACAGAGTTAGTATCTGGAAACCAAAAAATACCCCCATTTTATGACTTTTGATTGTTTACTGTGACCTTGACCTTTGAGTTATGACCTGGATCTTTCAAGCACACTCCATCTTCCTAAGGAGATCATTGATACCAAGTAATATAAATATCAATCCATCCAGGACAGAGTTAATGTCTGGAAACTGAAAAATATCCCATTTTATGACCTTTGATCTGTGATTGTAACCTGACCTTTTCAGTTACAAACCTGGATCTTTCGCCCTAAACTCTGTCTTCATGAGGGGATCATTGATGCCAAATTATATCAAAATGCATGCATGCAAGACAAACTTATTGTCCTAAAACAAAAATGCTCGGATGGACTGACACACACACATTTACACACACATAAACACGGACAGACAGTCCAATTTTATAATGCCCCCCAAAAAATAAAAGTTACTTTTCGCTGTATCTTGCCCAGTGCCATTGGTGTCAACCTATCATACTTCATTACAAATCTGACATTCTCTACAGTACTTGGCATGATTCTGTAGAGGTTTTCAACAGGGATGCATATGCCTCTCAACATTTGACTGGCTTATTACTATGACAGCAAGAGATCATAAAAAGGCAGGGCGGTACTAAAGCCACAAAAGGGCACAAAAGGATGCAGTAAAAAGGACATGAGTGTGCCCAAGTCTACTATTTAACACTAGCTTGAGCACTGCAAGTACTCTGATACTTTTTATTTAGGAGCATGTCTAGTAAGATGCTGGTATAACAAGCTAAACCAATCCAAATACAAAGGATATATGTCATGTTCCAGTAGGTACCTCCTCGTCTGCTGATGCCTCAATATAGCCACAACCAGTGTCAGGTACTTCCTCTGTCACAAAATGAAAAACATCATTCACAAAATACAGCAACAGTTGTCTTCATGAAAAATAACAGTAAGTGTTCCTTGGAACACATGTGTCACCTGCTGAAAGAAGTAAGATGGAAAAAGTGTGACAGACAATGTGATCACTATATGTCACCTCTGCTTACAGCAGGTGACACAAAACAATATGTGAACAGATATTCCTGAGAGCAGTCATTTTTATCATTACATGTTCTGACAATTCTATGGTATCATACATCAAACACTTGTTTAAACTTATAATAAATGTCTAAACATAGACTATAAGATAAACCACATCAATTAGAAAATATGGCCTAGACAGGGATCAACTTCCCAGCCCTCAAATCCTTCACCAGTAAACATAACCACTGCTTCACAGTGCATCCCTCATTACATCTTATTCAGACATCATTTGATTGGATTAAATATTTCCAAATTTAATGCGTAAAAGCGTCAACACTTGCTAGTTGAAAATCCCATGGTTAAGAGATGGAATGTTTGACAACGCTAGGTAATCAGCACACAATACAATATCTTAACCCTTTCCCTCATAGAGGAAACCATGAAAAGACCTATGCGAACTGCATAAAACCAGATCAGCCTGCGAGTAACTCGCAGGCTGATCAGGTTTTATGCTGTTCACTGCTCCACAGTGGTCTGGAAATGAGGACTTTATAATTAAATTTGGTAAGGTTTAACTGTGGTTTTCTGCAGATCAGGCTTTATATGGTACCTACTGAGTGCGTCAAAATGAGTCTATATGAGGGAAAGGGTTAAAGACATTTCTGAGTGAGCAGCCACACCTACTAGTTTTCAGGGTCACTCAATTAAGAAAGGTAGAAATTCTATAATACCTGTGGGTCATATAAAATGGAAGTAGTAGTACTAGATATCAGCAAGGACATAAGTAATGTTATACAAACCTTAGAAATAGTTAATGCACCAAGATTTTAATTGACATTTGTTACCAATCAATTTGCAAGTAATTGGGTATTGTTCCTTATCAATTATATTATCAAGCAAATATGCAGCCGTCAGTTCCTCCCTTATAGTTTACATATAAGATGTAAGAGGCATTTTTCCTACTCTTCAACCTCTGTGACTATCAGGAAGTCAGGATGTTTACCTGATGACGGAAGTCTGTAGTAACAGGAGAGAAGCGGTACGCAGTCAGCAGTGACAACATCATATATTCCAGGCTCTGTCGCATCTCAAAATTCTGCAAACAATACCAAAAAAATGTAATTCCAATATACCAGTAATCAAATAATATTCATCAGTATTAAAGCCTGAAAACAGTGGTCTTATTTGTGAGGTGGTTCTGATAGTGTGGTGACTTAATATGGGGTTTGCATCTAGCTTCCTGTGCTTAAAAAGTTTTGTTTTTAACACCAACAAAGGAAAAAAGAAATTGTTTCAGTACACAAAAACATATGGAAGCTTCCTTATCAATAGCAGTGAAGAAAAACAAGATATATCATAATACTAACAAGGCTTAAAGCGACAGGGACTGTCACAAAACCAGGTTTTCAACATGGAAAATCCAATTCGAAATGAAGATTTTATTTATAAAATGATCCCCAAAGAACATTAATACTTTATGTTATATGGATGAAGAGTAAATAAGGGTCATAACTCTAAGAAATATGGTTAAATTGACAATATAGGTCAAGTCACTATGTACTGGCCATACTGTGTAGATTTGGGCAGAATGCATTCAGAAATGAAGAAGGAGAATTTAAGCAAATAAAAGAATGTGTCACTATATGTTACATGAAAACAAGCTCAAAGGTGTGAATTCAGATTGTCAAAGGGTAATTGTCTCTGACCTGCAATATCAATGCAGGGTAAAATACAAGATTCAAAATTAAATGTTAGTTCAAGGAAATTATGGATATTTTAAAACATGAAAAGCAACCTACAGGAATTATCCAAAGACTGATACAAATGCATTTATTTTATATCTTATTGAAGGTTTATTAAGCAATTCTAGCAATCAGACATTTGTATAATATTTGTCAAGATAACAAGGGCACCGCAACTATGTAAATGAAGAAAAGCATAAGTGAAGCATAAAAACAAAAGCATTCATAGCAAGCCGCTATCAAACAGAAAAGAAAAGAAAAAATATATATATATATATATATACATATATATTTAGTCATATTGACCTTGACCTTGATCCATTTTCTAATATATTTTAGTCATAGTTATCTTGACCTTGATCCATTTTCCAATATATTTTAGTCATAGTGATCTTGACCTTGATCCATTTTACCTGAAAAGCAATCCCAACATTCCTCTTACCATAAGCTATTTACCTATAAAATATGAATGACCTATTTACCTGAAAAGCAATCCAACTTCCTCTTCCATAAGCTATTACCTATAAATATGAATGTATACCTTATTTTTACCCAAGTTATGAGCGAAAAAAATCTATTTTTAACCATTGTGACCTTGACCTGATTTACCTGAAAAGCAATCCCAACCTTCCTCTTCTCATAAGGTATCTACCCATCAAATATAATTGCTATATCTAAATTCTAACTTAAGTTATTGAGCGGAAACGAAAGTTTGACGCCCGCCCGCCCAGCCACCCGCCCGCCCGCCCGCCCAACGACGGACAATAACCAGGTTTTAACTAGTTGAAAACCTGGTTAAAAATATTCTAATCAGTCAAAGCACTAACTTTAATTTCTTCCTTTGTAATCAAGTATTACATTTGGCTGTTTACATTCGTTCTTTTTTTTTGGGTTTTTTTGGGTTTTTTTTGCATTCCAATAGTGACCACTGAACAAAATATCTGACATAGTTCTAAACTGCCTGTGCTATCATGAAATAATTATTACTAGGAACTGTCAAAAGTCAGTTCTGTGGTGTTTAACCCTTTCCCTCATAGAGGAAACCATAAAAAGACCTATGCGAACCGCATAAAACCAGATCAGCCTGCGAGTAACTTGCAGGCTGATCAGTTTTATGCTGTTTGCTGCTCCTCAGTGGTCTGGAAATGAGGATTTTGTAATTAAATTTGGTAAGGTTTAACTGTGGTTTTCTGCAGATCAGGCTTTATGTGGTACCTACTGAGTGCGTCAAAATGAGTCTGTATGAGGGAAAGGGATAACCAAGATATTCAGCACACTTTATCATACAAACTGAAACATTAATGGGAGAACCTACTGTTTTTGTAACAAACTTGATCAATACTTCACTTTTTTAAAAAAATTAATTAGACACAACTAGAAATATCACCACAAAGCACTTTGACAAAAGAATATGAAGCCCTATTGATTGGACAAGGTGTTTTTTAAGTTGAAAATGAACCATAACTGTGTCGAAATTTTATGCACTTGGCAAAAGAACTTGGCCTTTATTTTATTGAGATAGACATTGTACAAAAAAATTACTTAATCTGTCAACCTGTCCATGAGTTTTTGTTCAGAAAAAAGCCAACAGACTGACTGACCCCTGGACCAACAGACACGCTTAAATCCTGTATAACCCACCCAATTTTTTTTGTGGGGGTTATAATGATGGTTATTCTAATAACTTTGTCAGACAACCAACATGATTATTTGAGTTAGAGATTGGATGAGCAAATCAGATGATGGACCTCTTTGTGTCTACCATGCTTTGCATGCAACATAAAGCAAACCATTAATATAAGAAAAGCTAGAACAACAAGTACCGGTATACCATTACTGGTATTCATACCTGTAAAAATGCCCACATACAATTCAGCATCTTCAAGACAAGAGGTTGTTCTTCTGTGACTATGGTAACATCATTTAATTTCAGGAAAAAATCCATCAGGCAGGCATCAACAATGTAGGAACTTTTCTGTGAAATAATAGATAGATACATATATACAGAAGGTTTATTTGTTGATATTTAAAATTTCCATAAAACATTTTTATCCTATTTTATCTAAAACAGAACAAAATATATTTTAGACACAAGAGGGCCATGATGGCCATATATCACTCAACTGAGAACCACTGTTCAAAAGGAGAAATCTTGGCAGTCATAGAACATCTGTGCCAAAACATTTTAAAATCTGGCAGTAGTTTTGGAGCAGAAGTCTTTTTTAAAATTTTCATTTTATAAAGGCAAATTAGCCCTGCCCCTGGTGGACCTTTTTACAGATCAGAATAATCATGGTAGAGGGTTACCCAAGTAACATCTGTACCAAAACATTTTGAAATCAAGTAAGTAGTTTTGAAGGAAATGTTTTTAAAATTCTACATGGATCAAGTTTATTTTAGCAACTTATCTGAAGGTTCACCTAAGGATGATCCCTGCCAAGTTTCATCAATTTCTGTTTAACGGTTTCAGAGGAGATGTCGTTTACAGTTTTCACTATAAACATATAAGGCAAATTAGCCCCGCCCCTGGTGGCAATGTTTTTTTAACAGACCGGAATAATTTTAGCAATCTTGGTAGATAGTCACCCAAGGAACATCTGTACCAAAACATTTTGAAATCTGGCCAGTGGTCTTGAAGGAGGTAATTTTAAAGTTTTCATAATTGTTTTCTTTCCATTGCCATGGCAACCAGAGTTCTACATGGATCAAGTTTATTTAAGCAACTTTTGTGAAGGTTCACCCAAGGATCATCCTTGCCAAGTTTAATCAAATTCTGTCCAGCGGTTTCAGAGGAGATGTCGTTTAAAGCAAATTGTTGACGACGCACGACACACGACGACGGACGCAGGGTGATCACAAAAGCTCACCATGAGCATGTTGTTCTCAGGTGAGCTAAAAAAGTATCACTTGTTTTCCAGTCAGTAAATTACATGTATCATTAACTTATTTTACTGACTTTTTTATAAAATATATGTAAAACAAGATAGTCTTTATCACTCATCTACGTACCTCTGCCCACGCAGATGATCTAGAGCATTGTTTCACATAAATCTAAAATACTTTTGTTACCCAATTGTTAGTTTTAACAATGTAATAAAATGGAGCTTCCAGATATAAGCTAATTGCTTTTGTGACAGAAAACCAGTAATGAGAGAAGAAGGTGCCATGGCAGTGTTAACTGACTGAAGGATGGGAGATGGATCTATGATAGAACATCCTAGACACAAAGTACTGGAACAACCCTGGAACTGTCAAGAGGGATTATTATACTTTGTATAGACTTGTTTCCTAATTGACATGAAAGAATTGTTAAAAAATATCATTTATGACTAAATCTGAAATAACAGACGGGGATGCAGTCGAACCAGTGTTGGGTGGCCATCCACAAGTTAAATTAAACAGTTTAGGAGAGCCAGTATCAAAAGACCCCCTAGGTGAGGATAGCTCCAACTAGTTAAATTTCTGTGGCATAAAAATACTTGTGGCTGAGAGACGGGTATATATTTGTTATCTTACCACCATTTTCCTAATTGGCAATCCTTCATGTTTGGTTTTAATTTTCCTCTGAGGATCAGTCACTGTGGCTGCTTGTTTACTATCCACGCTTAAGTGGCAGACCTCAGTGGCTTAATTCCTTATAAACTATTCAAAATAGTTGTCATGTGAACAATTGTGCTGGAGATTATGCTTGGAACAGCAATTGCTAGGTATGTCTCAAGCCAGTTCACATGTATGCTAAGGCTCCCTCTGGTACTATGCATACCATCGCCATACTTGCACTCCCAACTTGATCTATTTGCCACATAGAAGAAACTAGACAAATTTGCAACTTTGCCTCTCTTGCAATGACATTCCCAAATTGCTGTATTTGCTCAACTTGCATCATCACTTCATTTGCCTCTTTGCTTATTTGCAATACAAGATATTCCCATGTGTTTGATGAATAAATGTGTAACATTTGCAACAAAATTAATGGAATAACTTGCGATTATTTCTGAACAAAATAATCGGTATTAAACTAAAAAAAAAATAAGACATACCAAGAAAGGTGCCAGTTTATCAAACAAGTGTGAGATGATAAGTAGAACTGAGCTATGTTTACTGCGAGCCTCTGTCAGGGGCAGAGGTACACTGTCCTGTCCTATCACACACCCCTCCTCTGTCTGTAGTTCCTGAGGACAGAAGAAAACAATGGTTGTTCACACATACTGCACTAAATACCGTTAACTATTCCAAGATGAAAACATTTTCCAGGTATACAGCATTAAGTTACAATTCTGAGATGTAAAAACTCTTCTAGTGCATCATGGCATATATGAATGAATTGCGAATGAAGTATTCAGTATTCAGCCGAAGCTGTATATAGCACTTCCAGCTCCCAAGGTGGATGCTCAAACCACTCAGCCTCCCGGGACATTGACTGGATTGAGTGTATTATGAGATGACTTTTTCAGATGAACTTTGATGATTATATCCATTGTTTTACTGAATGATTAATTTGAAATGCCTCTTGTAATCTTTTTTTTAAATTAAGTATCTGTATTCCATAATTAGATTTTTTTCTCAATTCCTTGTTTTGTGTCTGTGATAGACTTTTTTTTGGGTCTGTTGGTTTTCAAGGTCTACATTGGTATATATTTGATACCTTATTTTAATTTTCAGGATGTCTAATTACACAAAGAATCAGAGTTGCTGCTGGCCAGCATATAGCATGCTTTAAAATTTTAAGACACAGTTTGTACTCATTTGATGCAGCAAAATGATTTCTGTCTCTCAAATGGTAAAAAAATATAATATAAATTATATGAATATATAGATATAAAATGTATGACACAACTTACTGAGCACACAGCCTTGTGGAGTAGTTTCTCAAGGTATCCTAGCAACAAGTTTGTTTTGGCAACATCTGCAGATGGCATGCTTTGTAAGGGAGAGAACCCAGGTATGGGGTATCTGACTGTAGTTAAGGGCCTTGTATTATAAAAACATGACTTTGATTGAGGTTATAATCATCTTTGTAAATAATGATCATTATCATCATACATCATCATAATAATCATCATCATTAATATTATCATTATCATCATGATTATCACATCATCATAATAATCATCATCATTAATATTATCATTATCATCATGATTATCACATCATCATAATAATCATCATCATTAATATTATCATTATCAAAAATAGAAAAAAAATGTTTCAATTGTTCTTCAGATTACACAATTCATAAGAACATCAGAATTTAAAATTTGAAAAATTAAAAGAGAAAAAAGTAATTACTTATATATTTTTGTCCAAAAACTTAGAATCATGAAAATGATTATTTAGAATGTGTCTAAAACTTTAAGAAAAATATGTATATATTTCTGTTTCTCATAGTTGTGTATGTATTAATTAATGATCTTGTCAGTATCTCTTAAAAGTTCCCAACCTAAACACTGGGCTCTTCATGCAGATAACAAAACTAACATTCTTTTAAATGATTTATTACATTCATTCATCTTTTTGTTCTAACAATTAACCTAAATCAATTTGAAATAAACACCAGAGGGGATTTCAAATAAGGAATATTGGTGTGTTATGAACCTGGACACCTTCTGTACTTTCAAACTGTAGTTTGCTTCATATAACCAACTGTCACTACTACATACAGCAATAAATGTGTCTCTGTATCAACCCCTACACTGCCTATTATGTAACTTGGTTGGGCTGATGAGTATGCAAACATCAAGACGAGTAGAGAGGGGAGGGGATCTTTGGTTTTTGATGCCAATACATCAAAAGATCAAAAGATTGACAAGATTTGCTGTTTGAAATTCAAGGTGTGCGCGATGAAATGTTTCAGTGCAGGCTTTACTTGGATTAAAATTGTGTCTCAAAACTTAAAACTTGAAGAAAAAAAAGTTTTTTAAAAATATTGTCAAATATCTAGTCACAAGAAAAAACAATTAAGGGGTGTCCTAAAACTTAATCATGGTAATAATTCAGATACAAGAATCTTTGAAGGCAGTTATTTTTATAATACCAAAAAAAAGTGCTTAGTCAATGTAGCAGTTAATTCAACTATCTTTAGTAATACTGTCGCTGATCTAGACCATATTCGGCCCAAACTGAATCTGGGGCAACTGTTTAAGAAATTAACTAAATGTTACAAGTCCCTCTAGTGTATCATGAGCTATTCTATTGTAATTGAATTTAATAATCGGATTTAGTTGGACAAGAGAGGATGGAATACAAGAAACTCAGTTTGTTTTAACCCTTTCCCTCACAGAGGAAACCATGAAAAGACCTATGCGAACAGCATAAAACCAGATCAGCCTACGAGTAACTTGCAGGCTGATCAGGTTTTATGCTGTTCGCTGCTCCTCAGTGGTCTGGAAATTAGTATTTTGTAATTAAATTTGGTATGGTTTAACTGTGGTTTTCTGCAGATCAGGCTTTATGTGGTACCTACTGAGTGCGTCAAAATGAGTCTATATGAGGGAAAGGGTTAAATGTAGGCTAAAGCCCTTGTACAGAGAAGGATACTTTAAAGGGGTAGCACCAAAGTTGGCCCTGAGATTCTCATGGTGTGAAAGACTAACAGCAGGAAAGTATGCATAACCTTGACCCAGTTTTACATTGGAGAAGGCTTCACCAAGGCTCTTTCCATTCCTGCAAGAACATATGGCAGTGTCAATAACAAAAGATCATGCACAGCTGTTTTGGTGTGAGCAGCAAAAAAGCTGCATTCAGTCAAGGCAAGCTAATACTTATCATGCATGCACATGATTTGATAATAGATATTTCAACAGCAAATGAGGTTCATTAATGAACTTAATAAACTATGTATTATTGAGCTTACTTACAAATACAAAACAAGTGGATCAGAGTTGTCCTGGAATCTTCACCTCAGTTAACACTGCCCTGCATGCCAGTATAATGATCACTTTAGGTGGTCCCAAGGGGACATACATTTCTTTTAGAAGCAATTTGATTATTTAGTTAAATTATGACCATCAAAAAACATTTTAGCAATTTCAAAGACCATCAAAAGACCACCCAAGTCAAGTTTACACTGCAGATTCAGGAGATGTCATTTCAAACAACTATTAACAACATATATAATGGACGTCTACCATCAATAATGACTGAAGCAAAACAAGAAAATTACAGGTCTCACCATAGGCAAACGTTCACTCAAACTCAAAAAAAGGTTTGCGAAAAGTTTCAGAGAGAGCTGTCAAAAAAATACAATAACCAACGATTTTTTAAGGTTATTCGTACAGAAAATCATTATGGAGAAAAGAGGTCAGACAAAAAACATCAATCATATACTTTACCAAAGTTATTTTTTCTCTTTTATCAAGAGCCTCTCTCTCTCTCTCTCTCTCTCTCTCTCTCTCTCTCCCTTTATATTCATGCACATTTTCTATGTTTTTATAATTTCTTTCAGACATTTATTTCCAGGAAAGTGTGGAAAATAGTGTTAAACAAAATACATTTTTCAAGGTGATTAGGAACTTACCTATAGAACTCTATACAGCCAGTATCACAGTCTATTGTACATGTTATCACATCACCTGTATTCCACAACTGCAATAAACACACAAAATACTGGCTGACCATTTGCATAATTATGATATAAAGTTCATTTGTTTGGCTAGTTTTAATACCCAACTGACAGTATTTAATTTGGGGGTCTTATCTACATTAGCAGATATAATGCTGCCTAACAGCAGTATCACAATATAAAGATACCAAGCCTGGTAACATTTTCTGACACAAAGCACTAAGCAAGGGTGAACCCACAACTGCCTATTAACCCTTTCCCTCATAGAGGACACCATGAAAAGACCTATGCAAACAGCATAAAACCAGATCAGCCTGCGAGTAACTCTCAGGCTGATCAGGCTTTATGCTGTTCGCTGCTCCTCAGTGGTCTGGAAATGAGGATTTTGTAATTAAATTTGGTAAGGTTTAACTGTAGTTTTCTGCAGATCAGGCTTTATGTGATACCTATTGAGGGCGTCAAAATGAGTCTATATGAGGGAAAGGGTTAAGTTGTACTACATCAGCCGTGAGATATTTGGTTAGCGAATCAATGTTTTTAAAAGGTAGATTAGAACTACAGCAACCAATAACAAGAGCTGTCAGAGGACAGCACGCTCGACTATTCAAAATGCTTGTTGGTAAATCAAATGAAATCTATTTAAATTCTTTCCCTTCATAGTAATAATAAAAAATGATATACCTTGATAGTCTGATACCCCTTAATATATTTATGATGTCTAAAATCAATCCCATGCCTAGTTACTGAGACATAAGCACAAAAACACTGTGCATGCAAAACTTAAACCAAAAATCCTGTTAGAAAAGGGCCATCAGTCCAAAAGTTATCCTCCTGTTTTCTGATGCCCTTGAAGACACACCTTAACTTTCTAGTCAATTCCACAAGCAATTTCTTAGATTTAAGCTGGATAGTAGCTTGAATGCAAAAATTTAACCATAATTCTAAGTTAAAAGGGGGCCATAACTTGTAATATATTCCATCAAAAGTTATCTACCATGAAAGTATGATACCCCTTAACGTATTAAAGATGTTTCAAATCAATCCATCCTGGATACTGAGATATTAGCATAAAGTACCTTGCAGGCAAAACTTTATCCAAAATTTCTAAGTTAAAAAGGGGCACTAATTTGTAACAAATTCTATCAAGAGTTATCTACCATGAAAATATGATACCCCTAAACATATTAAAGATGTTTTAAATCAATCGCATGCTTGATACTGAGATATAAGCATGAGAGTATCTTGCATGCAAAACTTTAACCAAAATTTCTAAGATAAAAAGGGGCCATAATTTGTAATATATTCCATCAAGAGTTATCTAACTTGGTTGTCTGATGCCCCTGAACATATTTGTAAACTTTCAAGTCAATACCATGAATGGTTATTGAGATACAAACTAGATAGTAGCTTGCACGCAAAACTTTTACCAAATTTTCTATTGCATGCAAAACTTTAACCAAAATTTCTAAGTTAAAAAGGGGCCATAATTCATATTAAATTCAGTCAAGAGTTATCTACCTTGGTTGTCTGATGCCCCTGAACATATTTATAAACTTTCAAGTCAATACCATAAATGGTTATTGAGATATAAGGTTGATAGTAACTTGCACGCAAAACTTTAACCAAAAGCTGCAACGCCGACGCCGACGCCAGGGTGACTACAATAGCTCTCATATTCTACGAATAGTCGAGCTAAAAATACTGTTATACAAATGAGTACCCACCAGTTGGAAAATGCAATATCTACCTTGGTAAAACATTATACATTAGAACAAAATTTTGCCATATCATAAATTCTAAGGACTATCCATTTGCTTAAAAAGAAATCCATGCACATTGAAATGTAGAAAGATTGCTGGAAAAAACAAGTTTCCATTGGTAAAAAATATTTACTGCATCATGGGGCAAGCAATGGTAGTGCTGCTTTACAAATGACTGGTTATTATCAAATGGTTAACCTACAGAAAGTAACATTACAAGATGAGATTATAGGTTGCCAGTACCTTTTTTAATGACCTTGTGGATAGGAATCAAGCACCTGACCTCTTGCCCATGCACCCTCTAACCACTTGGCCATGGAATATTTTATATGCATTTCATCAACCTGAGCTTAATGTATAGCCAGTATCTGGAGAGTCACTTGCACAATAACCTACTAACACTTGTGAAAACCTCATTTGATCATTTGCTTATATAACAGAACCCAGCCATGCCTGTAAAACAAACTTTGATTGGCTATTCATGAACCTTGACTGTCTCCCAGTATATCAGTTTCTCCATATTCAAAGTTAAGAAAGTGTAAATATAATCATGCTGGATCATGGAAGATACAGCAAACTCAAACATCATGAACTCCAAATTAAGACCAATTCAAACTGTATAATTTATGTTTATAAAAAT
Source organism: Solen grandis (assembly GCA_021229015.1). Classification (NCBI taxonomy): domain Eukaryota; kingdom Metazoa; phylum Mollusca; class Bivalvia; order Adapedonta; family Solenidae; genus Solen; species Solen grandis. The sequence goes on along the minus strand of CM037793.1, from coordinate 45,959,084 downwards.
ATACACTGATTTTATTCTCTTACTGTTCAGGATTACAGTTGATTTACCTCTCCATATTTTTGTGTTGTAGCATTCCATTTTCTTTGCCTACTTCCATCATATGCATAAGAATCCTTTGTGTCACCCACACCCTCCTGTAACAGATCAATGACAGTCTTCCAGTAGGGAAACAAACAGGGATGGGATACAAAAACAAACAATTTTTTTATTGTTTAAGTAACAGTGACCTTGACATTGATTTATCAGTGCATACTCTAACATATTACCAAATCTTTTTCTTAGTACTAATTTTGGTCAAAATACTTCTCTTCTTGTAAGTTACTGAAGGAAGACAACACACCACTGAAGGAAGACAACACACCACTGAAGGAAGACAACACACCACACCACCTGCCTCACTTTCATAACATAAGCAACACTTACAACCTGAGCAATACTGAAACATCTGGAAAATATTGGAAGAGAGAGAGAGAGAGAGTGAGGCTATTTATTAGGAAAATTATGGTGAAACACCAACCTCCTGCGAGAATTTACACTTGATTGTACACCAGCCAATCTGCATCACACCTTTGGAGCCCAGCATCACCTCATACAGCCATTTACCTGTAATGATGAAGGCAATGAGTGGAAGTCATAATGTTACAGACCTTATGAAATCAGATGTAGATAGAGTTATAAGCATATACAAAAGATGATAGGTAAAGACACTCAGATTGCAAAAACAATAGAAAGACTTTCAATGTAAAACAAAGAGGAATTGCAAAAAGTTGACTTGACAATTGACAGATACAGAGATTAGATAAGAATAAAAAAGAAATATACAAAAAAATAACATAAATAAGATGATGATATTTATCTTTTTGCTATGATTTGTTGCTGTTTTGAAGGATTCAAATCTGCTCTTGATTGGGTGTCTGATACTTAAAATTAAATATTTATCATTTGTTTTTAAATTAACTAAAATTGGCTTTAATTTCTCTAAAATAGCCTTTTCAGGGTTTCCCTTATTCTTTGTCAAATGGGTGTCAAATGTATAAAGAGACAAATTTTGGAATACATATATTTTGGTGTCATTTAGAGAATTTTCGGGCCAAATGGGTAATTTTGTGTGTCATGGAAAACTGTGACGTTAAAAAAATCAATGACTTCAATTTCTATGATGAAAATAAATATTCCATACCTTTGAATACACAACAGTTTGCTCGTATACTGCAGAAGTTGCTCTGGCTTGACAGCTGGAAGTTAATTGATGTTGATTAAAACTTAAAAACAATGATTTTTGACATTTAAAAATAATATTAAAAAAAAACACCGTTTTTCAAATTTATTAATGATAAAAATGAAACTGTTACCATTGAAGATAACAAACCAAACATATAATCATGTTAATATATCATACAAAAATGAACAACAAAAAGAGTTAAAGAACAAAATTAGACAAATATTTTTGATTTGAAGGGTAGGATCAGTTGTTTTGATATTCACATTTGATAGCAATTTTAGTACGAAAAAAAAAAAGGAGGGAATGTTCCATCTACAATCCTCCATGATCGCCATATATAATCCTCCATAATCAATGTGTCACCTTAGACTATTTCCCCTTTTTTCATATCAATATGTCCTTAGATGCCTGATAATTAGATATAATAACACACCCTACATTACAAAGTGAAGTAGAAGCCTAGTTTCTTGTAGGGATACCAGAAATCCTTGTCTGCCACCAGAAACATAACATGCCAGATATATCATTGTATCATGCTCCATTATTCATTAAAAAAATAATATGTCTGAATGGCAGCCATTGATGGAAAACCTGTGTTCACTCAATACACATTGCTGCTTAATGGACCGTAGGATAATTGATAAGCAAAACTTCATACTCATGAATTACTGATTAGGCATTTCATTTTATTTGTGGCAGAGACAGCACGGTGACAGCAGGAATCATTTGGCCAAACTGTGCATGATTTTGAAAGTAAGCTTCATTCTACTATGTAGAGCTGACATCACGCTCCTCGCCTAAGCGTTGCTGTTCATCTTGCTGGAAACAATGAGTCAGCCTTTGTTTTTGTAAATTTCAATGAAGAGTATTCAAAATACTATATGTTATTGGAAAAATTCGAACATGGTTTCCAGTGTTGGGTAGGAATATCTGTGTCCCACGGCCACAGGTGATGGCTGTGACTCAGCTGAGCTTCGTTACCACCAGCAAGCAAAAACTAGTACTCTAAATCTTTTAAGAATTAAGAATAATTACCCCAAGTCTGTCTGAGTCAACAATGAGAGTGCCGCAGTTTGTCCTGATGTCAAACTGAAACCTTGAATCCTTTGGACAGAGGCATCCCTCTTGAGGGGAGGAATCTGTGAAAGAAACCAAGTTGCTGTTATGTTGAAATACATGCATCAGTCTGCAATTTTAGTGAAAAAATTATAAAACCTGTAACAAAATCTTAGCCTTACATTCATCTGATGAAACAAGTAAGGATATTCCTGAAAATATAAAGATACCTCCTCTCTCTGTTATTATCTTTCTGTCTCCTAAATAGAGAAGAACAAAGTAGGTACAGTGGTCACGCGATTCCTCAATGTGGCTCTTAATAGAATACCGGCACTGACTCAAGCTACAAGCCCAGTCCCTTGATTTAGCCCTTCTTTTTCTATATAAATTTATGGGTGATTTTGGATTCCTCCAGCTCCATCCTCGGTTCCTAGAAAGTATATCCTATATAATTTCTATGCAATTCTTCAAAGTCAATAACAAAACCTATCTGTATCTTTTTGACAACCATACTCCTGCCCTATGACCACCTTTCCCTCGGTCAAGATGGTTTTGTATTTGTTTTCAAACATTGTCAAACCTCTGAGAGTACATCTAGGTGAATCATTATATCAACACAGACATGTAAAACGTATTTTCTCACCTATTGATCATGTAACAAACTGTGACGGGTCTGCATAATTAATCATTTGTCATTAAAGGAGCTGATTTTGTTTGTTTATGTGTTGTTCTTTTTCTCTGTAATAATTCATTTGGAGAACCATGGCAAAATGTTTAGTGTTTATTACAAGAATGTAAACAAGAGGGCCAAGATGGCCCTAGATCGCTCACCTGAGAAAAGTATCATTCATTGCCTGTACAAAACAGATTGCTTTAGAATTAAGATGATGAGGTGAAACAATGTTCAGGAATTTTCTGACCCCATCCACAAAAGATATCATCATGACAAACATTCTGCCAAAGTTTGAGGATGATTGGACCAAAAATGTTGCCCTCAGAGTATAAACAAGATTTTTCTAAGATTTGACCTACTGACCTACATTTCTGTCCAGCCCCACCCATTTTCAAACTGGTTCGAGATATCATCATGACAAACAATCTGACCAAGTTTGAGGAAGATTGCATCAAAACTGTGGCCTTTAGTGTGTAAACAAGATTTTTCTAAGATTTGACCTATTGACCTACTTTTCGGTCCGGCCCGGCCCATTTTCGAACTGGTTTGAGATATCATCATGACAAACAATCTGACCAAGTTTGAGGAAGATTGCATCAAAACTGTGGCCTTTAGTGTGTAAACAAGATTTTTCTAAGATTTGACCTATTGACCTACTTTTGGTCCCCGCCCATTTTCAAGGTTAGATATCATCAAGACAAACATTCTGACCAAGTTTGAAGAAGATTGGATCTTAATTGTGGCCTCTAGTGTGTAAACAATATTTTTCTAAGCAAACTTCTACCAAGTTTGAGGAAGATTGGATCAAAATTGTGGCCTCTAGTGTGTAAACAAGATTTTTCTAAGATTTGACCTACTGACCTACTTTTTGATCCAACCTGACCCATTTTCGAAAGGGTTCAAGATATAATCAAGACAAACATTCTGACCAAGTTTGAGGAAGATTGGATCAAAATTGTGGCCTCTAGTGTGTAAACATCAAAATTGTTGACGGACGACGGACGACGGACAATCAAGTATCCCAAAAGCTCACCCTGAGCTATGCTCAGGTGAGCTAAAAATACACAATGCCACCATATACGGAAACTAAAACAAAGGGTTTCAATCAAATTATCGGTAATAAAGAAATTATTTGTTACTTAATTTTCGCAATGAAAGCTATGATCATGTTATTTTTGTAATAGTTAAATATGTTCTATGTTTAAAAAGTACTTCTAAAAAGAGTCTAAACATTAACAAAATAATTAATGAAAAGACGACGTTAAGGTACAAACAAATATAATATAAATATATTGAATTTTGACATATAAATGATTCCTCGAATATGGCGATTCTTTGAGGGTTTTTTTGCAGATCCCGTCCAACCTCTAGGAATCACGTGACCACTGTTCTCTTGTCATTTATAGGTACTCTTGTCATTTATAGGTATTTGTCATTGTGTCAACTGCTGTAAGCAGAGGTGACAAAAAGGGATCACTTTTCTGTCGTCTGTCCATCCATCCATCTGTCTGTCCTTCACATTTTTTTCATCACACTTCAGCAAATGACACGTGTTCCAGAGAACAATCTTGTTTCAAATAGGTAATCTTGTCATTTATCTTGTCATTTATAGGTACTCTCGTCATTTATTTATAGGTACTGTTTTCATTTATAGGTACTAGGTACTCTTTTCATTTATCTTCTTTATGTACTATTTTCATTAAGGTATGTGCATTTATTTTAGGTACTTTTTATTATAGTATAGGTACTTTTATTTATCTTGATTTGGTATATTTTCATAAGACTGTGTATTATTTATAGGTACTCTTTTTCAATTATAGGTACTAGGTACTGTTGTCATTTATAGGTACTCTTGTCATTTATAGGTACTCTTGTCATTTATAGGTACTTTTTTTCATTTATAGGTACTTTTTTTCATTTATAGGTACTTTTTTTATTCATAATCTTTTTCTTTTTAATTTTTATTTTATAAATCCATTATCTTGACATCTTTTTTTGGTCCCTAAGTTTTTATCTCAACACATGCCATCAAAACGGTAATGCTTACGGAGGTGTAAAAATCAGTGTTGTGGCAGTATTTTTCACACTTTCATAGATAATGTCAAAAAAAAAAATTTTAAAAAAATTTTAGATACTTTACACATTTGGTAGTATTAACAGCAATAAACTGAAAGAAACTTGCATTACCTTCCAGGTATTTGACATCAACTTCATCAAAATGAAAGACAAGTCTGTTTATTAAGTATACAGAGTCAATATAGACAAGAGTGTTCTTTGGAACACATGCATCACCTGCTGAAGCGTGATGGAAAAAGTGTGACTGAAAGACAGACAACGGAAAAGTGATCCCTATGTGTCACCTCTGCTTACAGCAGGTGACACAACAAATTGTGTCAAATAACTAAGCATTTTTGTGAATGATTGTTTATATATAATCACATGTTTCCAGATACATTAAATTCATATGTCAACATCTTTTTATCTCAAGATAAGAAAGATGACTTACTATGTACTATTGTCATTTACAGATACTCTAAACACTTACCTGTTATGTTGAGCGACTTCACCTCATCTTCCATCCACTGATCCAGATTACTGCCGAGGTTTCCAAGTGTCAGGGCTTTCCTGGAAGACATATCAACATTCATATCAATGATAAATATATAATAGCAACATCTTGCATTAAGCAGTAACTCAACTATCAAAATCAGTATGGCTGACTTCCAGTACTACTTACATAATTTTGGAACTTCGACAGAAAGTATATAGGTTATTCTGTAAAACAAGAGACTACAGTTGCCTACTTTGCAATATGGTTAAGCTCCATGATGTTATTATTTTTGTATGAGGACTTTTCAGTAAAATCTCTCATTAATGGTGTTCCACAGAAACCACGGAACATAAAAGCATGGGAATATTGTGTCTTTCATGAATAGCGCTTTTTCAACAAAATTGTAAAATTCAAATTTAATCCAATTAAAACTGGCTGAGCTATTCATTGTTAAACAAACTTGCATTCAGTGGCTTTACTGTATATGGAAATCAGGGCTTATGTTAAAGTATATAAATATCTCCCTAAGATATTCTTTTGCAGACTGGGTTGTATCCGTGGCAGTTGTGCAGTGAATTTAATAGAAATGTGGTCCGGTGGTGCCATACTTGATTGCAGATCTGAAGGTTGTGGGTTCGAATCCAGTAGGGGGGCAAGATGTTTTCATGAACTTCTCTGACATAAGTTTTAGCTAAGTAAAGAACAGTTTTTAGACTGCATGCGCATGCGCAAACAGTCTTTAGAACCACACTCTCAGATCAATTGACGACAGCTGGCACGTCAATTTTAACATTTCGTAGTATTACTACGCAGAAGAAGATCTGAGGTTAAAAAATAGT
>CM037793.1:45927790-45952643 GCA_021229015.1 Solen grandis | reverse complement strand
GATTTTCATGTGATTCCTATGGTATATTTACGCATGCGGGTTTTTCATAGGTGAACGTCTTAGTCAGTTATTAAAAAAAAAAGTGAGGACAAAAAGAAAACGGATTCAAACCTTTAACCTGCAGCATTAACCTGCATGGCATTTACCACTGCGGACATTGATGTGCTGCTCCAGTTACAATTTTATATACTAAACCTTTAGCTAATTTATTCCCATAAATTGTATGGAATGTATTGAGAATCGAGCAAAGATAAACATATTCTGTGCAGTGACCATGAAATGTATGTACTTGTGATAGGTAAAAATAAAAGGTCAACCTGAGTGGACACCTGATGCCCACCCGGACATCATCAATTTAAAGGATGAAATTTTGAAAAACCTGTCCAAAAAGCCCTGGCATAAGTTCTAGAAATTGTGTATGTTTGATAAGTGCATGTTTGATTATCAATGCACTTCTTAACAACCCTATGTATGGAAGTCATTTTGAGCCATGGATGTTATAAATCTGATAACAAAAATGAAAATTAACACTTGATGATCATTATAAATACAGCATGCCAAATTTACCCCCTGTAGACATTTTTTACCCCCAAAATTGGCCATGTACCCTCTCTCTCACCCCTCCCCCAAATTGTAGGGTCTCTCTATATGAATGGATACAAAGTTGAGGAAAAACAGCAATTGTACTGTACACCCAGTTACAAAACTTGGTGGGAATCCTGTGATAAAATGACAGGTGTACTAATTAGTGCTGTAAGAAAGAACACAGAACTTCACTGGAACTGTTTTTTTATAAAGATTTTATCTGTTCATATCCATCATAATAACGACAGACAAGTTCACTAACGAGAACTCAATACGACACTTTGTTTTTGAAAACTAATACGGTATTTTGACTCTTCCCTCTTGTTAGTATGGATAATTGACAATTCATTTCATTTGAAGGGAATATAATGATGCATTCGGGAATATATTTGATATAAAGGATTTTGATTGTTTTGTTATTTTTAATAAGGTCTAAGCTTGTGAGAACTGGATACTTAAGTTAAGAACGAGTAGGAATAAGTGTTAAATGGGTTTCTGGCATCAGTTTTAGAACGGGCCAGTCTTTGATACTTAGAAAGGTTGCTAAAATACTTTATAAATATATATGCTTAACTGATTAGAACCATAAACTGAAGGTTTCTCGATTATTTTCTACATATATTTAGACTTAAACCTTCCCGGCTGTTTTTTGGTGTCATAAAGCAACTTTGTTGTCGTAAAGGTAAACACTATATGCAAAGAATAATTAAGATAACAAAGGGTTAAATAAAGTTTTATTTAAAGTTTTAATAGTTCTTAAATTTCGGAAGAAAATGAAAACAAAATTAAGGGTGAAAAAGAGAAAACGTGCGTCATTAGCGACAATTAAAAGGGAAATGTACGTGTAGTTTTCACGATCACCGGTTAAGGAAAGAGATGGCTTGAATGAAAAACAAAAACACGCAATTTTACTTCAGGTCTATAACATTTTGTTCTTATTTCCCAATGTAATCATAACATGTTTTCAATTTTATTTCAGATATTAAAGTATGAATATTCTTATTTATCTCATACTCACTGACTTAAAAGAGGATTGAGCCCGAGGCTTTCATTATTTTTTTAAGTTTTTAGCTCTAAGAAATTTAAAAACTGCTAAGTATTCGTAAGCATCTCACAATTGGCTTTTCACACATCGGAAATCTAGTTATGTTTGGATTTACAATCACAGATTATGATTTAAATTCCTTTTCAGTCATCCATTTACTTCTTCCTCTAAGTAAAAATGTGTGCATGCTGGCTCAGTAAGAGTCAGTTGAGGCATTCAGAAATGCCTTGAAGAGCGGATCTCTCTATACTGTTGTGTAAAACCCAGTATTGGGATCTACAGTGTACCATTAAAGATTCAGATTCAAATTATTACCATCATTATGCATGGCCCACTCTGTTGCATTGTCGCATATATTATTATATATTCTGTGGTTGGACCAGTACTATGCCTTTGCCATGAAGGATTCTTGCCCTAACAAAATTTGAATCTGCAGTCACGTATGCTACCATTGAACTATGGCACTTCTTAGTTCCAGGTACAACACATTTGATCTTATATCTTATTGTACGGTAAACTCAAATAGTCAAGTCATACAAAGATTTATTTTTTTTAAAAGTTTAATAAAACAGGGTCCCTGGTAACCATATATTTTTCTGTTACAGAGCTTTTGAGCATGGATCCAGATAAAGTGAAGATTCCAGGTCTTGGCTTCGATCCCATGCCATCAAGCGGGAGTTCCATCTTTAGTCTTATATCTTCAGTGAATAAAGGAATTCTCAAACAGCCTGCTAAAGGAATTCTTAAGACGAAATCCAAGTATTCAACTGAAAACAGTGCTGAAAGTTACTCATTCACTGAACCACATTTACAGCAGCAACAAAACGAGGATGATCCTGATTTTCCGGTTCCGGTTCAAAAAGCACTTGCAGTTGCTGAACGCTTGTCTCAGGTTACACAGTTTTCGGCAATGCAGCAACGGAAACATGGGGCCTTTCTTGCAGCAAAATCTGCTGTTGAGCAAATTCAGCTTGGACTTTGGAAACCCCAGGAAAAAGAGAAGGAGAAGATTCAGCAGGCAGCTGTAGAAGCTGAAAGAAAAAGTCTGCCTCCTTCAAGGTTCAATAGACCTGGTCAGAATTCAGAGAGACCGGGTTTAGGGTATAAAACTGGGACACAGTCCAGCAATGACTTCTACACCCCAGCTCAAGTACAAAGACCAAAAACTCAAACCCAGAGCAGCACTGTTCCAGCAGGATCGCAAGAGTTCAAGCAACCTCTCCCAGTAAATAAATTTAAGCAAGCTAAGTCACTAGTTGATTATGAGGAGGATATTGATATTGATGACCAGTACAAAAGGGGTACGCTTGACATTAGCCGAAAGAAAGCTTTAGAAGAGATAGACAAATACCGCAGTATTCCAGTAGATAAAATTGTCAGTAATCAGTCCGATATACATAGGAGTGACCATTATAGATATAGGGAGAATTCACCTGAACGGACAGATGAATCTTCAAGGTACAGAAAGGACTCGTATTCAAGTGATTCTAGAAGTTACAGGTATGAGGATTCTTATGATTACGGAGACATGGACAATTATGATAAAAGGTCTAAAGATGATGGTTATAGGTATGACCACTATGATGATTATGATGATGATGATGACAGGTGTAAACGACACAGAGACAGATCTGAAAGGTATGACAAGAGTTATGACAGATATGAGAGAGACATAAAGAGTTGTGATAAAGACAGAGAGGACTATGATAGAAGCAGGAGGTATGAGAGAAGTGATGCAAAGTATACTGGTAAAGCTTCAGATTTCTCAGAACACGGAGACCGGTCACACAGATCAAAGTCGGCAGAGTCCAGAAGCAGTTCTCAAAGCTGCTCCGGCAGTTACCAGGGACTGGAAGACGATAACCGGGCATACGAGACTCATAGAGATCGTCATGGAGACGATACAAATAAGGCACCATCTTCTAGTTTCAGTAAAGCTAGTGACATGTACGTTGGAGATTATGAGGCTTACAAGAAAGATATTCAACTAAGAACATTGAAAAACACAAGTTCTGCATCAGCATCTAAAATCTCTGTTCCAGCTGCAATTGAAGATGCTGAGAAAGCTACAGAGAGTAGGAATTTGCCCTCTTCGAATGTTTTTGATTATGGCCATTCTAGATCTTATCAGAATATTGAAGAAAAATCTCGGATTGGTCATAGTTATGGAAAGGACAATTTTATTAGTTCTCAAAGTTATGGTAATCAAAGTGAACATTCTAAACTTTATGATGAGCCTTACAGATCTACACTAGAAAAGGAAAGCTTTGCTGACCAGTATGGAAATACATGGAAAGAAAATGAATCGCAAAGAAACACATATGGAAACTTTAGTATGACAAAAGCTGCAAAACAAAATGACTATAACAAAGGGTATACTGAGAATGCTAGACAGAGTAGGGGCACAGATCAGGGGTTTACACAGTATGGTGGGGGTTTGGGTGGATCATATGATACTAGGTATGATAATACGTATAGTGAAGGTGATCAGTTCAGAGCCGGAGTTAACAGTCACAGGAGTCAGTTGACAAATGCTGACCAGATTAATGCTGATAACCCTAAAGAGGCTGCAGTCGACAAAGGTGATCAGTTGTATGAAGACTTTCTTTTTGGAAATGACAACAATGAGGGAATAAAAGAACAGGACAAAGATAATCAAATAGACTATTTTGATGATATTAAAGATGATGATGGTGACAAAGGGAGAAGGTTTAGTGAACAGAAGAGTACTGATACTTCATCAAGTAACAGGACAGGTGGTGAATTGCAGAATGAAAGGCAGTGGAATTATGGGACCCAGAGTGGAAGCTATGGCAGTAGAGACAAACAGATGTCTGAAGGTAGGTTCAAAGAAACCATTATTTCATACTTTAGTTCTTAACAAAAGGGTAGGGAGGACATTCTTATTTAAAGATTGACATTGTCCGAGACATTCCGACACATATAGGGATTATCCTGTTGACTTGATCCTGATTTTATTTTTCAACGGCTTTGGGTGTCCCAGGGTCTGGGGTAGGCAGCAGGCAGTTACAGTGTCCCTGTCTGGAAAATAAATCGTTTGACCAAAATGAGTGAAAATTGTCCATGTCCTTTGTGTCTCTGGTTTAATTTTTACATGGGATTTTCTCTCACATTCAAGCAATTTCAGTGAGATTTTAAGTTAAAAACAAGAGTGTTCTTAGGAACACGTGTGTCACCTGCTGAAACATGACGGAAAAAGTCTGATGGACAGACAGACGATGGAAAAGTGATCCCTATGTGTCACCTCTGCTTACAGCAAGTAACACAAAAAGGGAGCACTTCTCTCAAAATATTGCTTCTTGAATGATATCCCTGTATATATAAAATGAATTTAGATGAACAGCCAACTGGTGAATTACTATGCAAATACAGATATTATTTTTACAAAATAATTATATTTTTTTGGCATGTTAAAAAGGAAATAGTTCATAACAATGTACCTGTAGTTGCTGTGCAAGTGTCTTAGCACAGTATACATAAATTTGATTTATTTTTTCTAGACACCAAAATCAGCCAGCCTGCTCCAAGAGCTATTTCTCCTCCAGGATACAAGTGCAAGGTAGTTTTATAAATTTTAATACAATAAAAAGGTAAAATTTAAATACTAAATGGTAATATCTAGATTTTGAGTTTTTTTTTACTAGATTATTAAATTATATTTATTATATGATACACTTGCTGTACAGTATGACATGTTTTTTTTTAGCTCATATATTTTTCATAGAAAGAAATTGAGCTATTGTTATCTTTCTGGTATCATCATCGTTGGTGTCACCTTGTGAACAACTTAACCCTTTCCCTCATATAGACTCATTTTGACGCACTCAATAGGTATCACATAAAGCCTAATCTGCAGAAAACCACAGTTAAACCTTACCAAATTTAATTATAAAGTCCTCATTTCCAGACCACTGAGGAGCAGCGAACAGCATAAAACCTGATCAGCCTGCAAGTTACTCGCAGGCTGATCTGGTTTTATGTTGTTCGCATAGGTCTTTTCATGGTTTCCTCTATGAGGGAAAGGGTTAACCTTGGTCATTATTTTCTAAACTATTAAAGCTTCTGTCATCAAACTTCACATACTTGTTCACTATCACAATGGCTACATTCTAATTAAGGGTGATAATTCTTGTGTCCATTTTCAGCTGATTATCTCCCCCTTTTACAAAACAAACAGACAGGAGCTGGCATCCACATGCGATACTCTTGTTTTTGTAGGAATCCGTATGTTACTCTGTCCTGTTGCTTCTGGTTTTACAAATACGTTCAGTATTTTTTCTTACTGCTATATCAAGGCAGTAGATGGGATATTCAGCACTATCAAAAGACATGTTTATTCTACATGAATACATTTACGCAGATATTTAAGGGAGTCTATCAATCTCATAGCTAAAGTGAAATTTTGGCACTTAGGAAGATATCAGGTTTTTCCAAATTTGCATGATCAATAAAACTATGCAATCTTTCTTTGCCTGGCTGGCCCAAAATGAAAGAATATAGCAGTACTGTCATAGACTTTCATATGATGAATTTGGTCAAACACAAGCAAATGGTCAACTTTGAAGTTATGTTATCAAAAGAGAAATTGCAATCATTATTACCGGTATCACATATTCAACCAGAAATTTCAATGCTCCAATAGGCTTTTAGATGTATTTGTAAAAATGAATCGTTCCAGCAAGCATTTTATGAATATTTTTCCATTGACCCATGTTTATATTGATTGCTCCGTATCATTGCAGGACTGCAATGTTTCCTATACCATCAAGCTGCATTACGACGCCCATCTACAGAGCGACAGTCACCTGCTGGTAAGTCCACCTGTTGTAGGCTACCTGCTTTTTAGCTCACCTGAGCACAACATGCTCAAGGTTTGCTATTGTATTGTGATTTGTCTGTCTAGTGATAGTAATCACTGTCTGTCAGAACTCAGGGCCTTTTTTTTCCTACTTTATTAGGGGCTGTTCATAGGTGCCTTCCTCTCTGAAAAATTCTTTAAATTCATGCAGTTTTCCCCAAATTTGCATCTTACTCCAGGATTTTTCTGTCCTCAGTGAAAACAAAACTGGTCATATTTTCCCGCAGAATATGATATTAAGGCCCCTTCCCCAACATCTGGAAAAAAAAGCCTGGGACTGGCTGTTCTTCTCCTAATCCTAAATTAGGAGTTTGTGGAACCCATGCCACTAAACTTCATTACCATAAGTGCATGTGTATCTAGGATTAGTTATTTCATTCTAAATCACAATACATGATTAGTTCTACACTCTAAAATATAACCTATTAAGTTTGTTTCATCAGCCCTAATCTCTATTTCTGTATTTACCCATAATAAAATATGCAGTAAGTCTGGACATATAACATTGAATATTTGTTAAAATCTTACAAAGGTCTGTTGTTATGTAATATGTTGCAATTAAAACAAATACGCAGTCTTTGATGGAAGTCTGTTTGCCTAAATATAATTATGTAAATATTTCCTGATATATACTCGGCTATTTCCCTCTTATAATGTGCTTTGTTGTCCCTAAAATGTAAAATCACTGGTTATTTTTTCCCTCAAATGGATGGGCTGTTTCCCCACAATCAGAAGAAAAAAAGTAAATATACGGTTAACTATGAAGTTCAGGAAGATAAGGGCTGATATATTCTCTTTTACAGGTCTTATACAGTAGTTTGTCATTCTTTCTGTATCAATTAATTGAACATATGCAAGATAATGAGAAATATATATTTTATCAACTTTAACAAATCTGCTTTCTTTTTTCAGACATTGCAGAAAAAAGCGCAAGAATGTAAGTCAGCAAATTATTCCTGAACTTTCGGAAGGAAAATAACTTGATTCAAATTTTGCCATGCCTGTTAAACAGGGATGATGATAATTATAGTGATGGTGATGGTAACAGAGATGATGATGATGTTGATGGTGGTAACAGGGATTTTGATGATGATGTTGATGGTGGTAACAGGGATTTTGATGTAGATGTTGATGGTGGTAACAGGGATTTTGATGATGATGTTGACGGTGGTTACAGGGACTTTGATGATGATGTTGATGGTGGTTACAGGGATTTTGATGATAATGTTGATGGTGGTAACAGGGATTTTGATGATGATGTTGATGGTGGTAACAGGGATTTTGATGATGATGTTGATGGTGGTAACAGGGATTTTGATGATGATGTTGATGGTGGTAACAGGGATTTTGATGATGATGTTGATGGTGGTAACAGGGATTTTGATGATGATGTTGATGGTGGTTACAGGGACTTTGATGATGATGTTGATGGTGGTTACAGGGACTTTGATGATAATGTTGATGGTGGTAACAGGGATTTTGATGATGATGTTGATGGTGGTTACAGGGATTTTGATGGTGATGTTGATGGTGGTTACAGGGATTTTGATGATGATGTTGATGGTGGTAACAGGGATTTTGATGATGATGTTGATGGTGGTAACAGGGATTTTGATGATAATGTTGATGGTGGTAACAGGGATTTTGATGATGATGTTGATGGTGGTAACAGGGATTTTGATGATGATGTTGATGGTGGTTACAGGGACTTTGATGTTGATGTTGATGGTGGTTACAGGGACTTTGATGATGATGTTGATGGTGGTTACAGGGACTTTGATGATGATGTTGATGGTGGTTACATGGATTTTGATGATAATGTTGATGGTGGTTACAGGGACTTTGATGTTGATGTTGATGGTGGTTACAGGGACTTTGATGATAATGTTGATGGTGGTAACAGGGATTTTGATGATGATGTTGATGGTGGTTACAGGGATTTTGATGATGATGTTGATGGTGGTTACAGGGATTTTGATGATGATGTTGATGGTGGTAACAGGGATTTTGATGATGATGTTGATGGTGGTAACAGGGATTTTGATGATGATGTTGATGGTGGTTACAGGGACTTTGATGATGATGTTGATGGTGGTTACAGGGATTTTGATGATGATGTTGATGGTGGTTACAGGGATTTTGATGATGATGTTGATGGTGGTAACAGGGATTTTGATGATAATGTTGATGGTGGTAACAGGGATTTTGATGATGATGTTGATGGTGGTTACAGGGATTTTGATGGTGATGTTGATGGTGGTTACAGGGATTTTGATGATGATGTTGATGGTGGTAACAGGGATTTTGATGATAATGTTGATGGTGGTAACAGGGATTTTGATGATGATGTTGATGGTGGTAACAGGGATTTTGATGATGATGTTGATGGTGGTAACAGGGATTTTGATGATAATGTTGATGGTGGTAACAGGGATTTTGATGATGATGTTGATGGTGGTAACAGGGATTTTGATGATGATGTTGATGGTGGTTACAGGGACTTTGATGATAATGTTGATGGTGGTTACAGGGATTAGATGATGATGGTGGTAACAGGGATTTTGATGATGATGTTGATGGTGGTTACAGGGATTTTGATGATGATGTTGATGGTGGTTACAGGGATTATGATGATGATGTTGATGGTGGTAACAGAGATGATGATGTTGATGGTGGTAACAGGGACTTTGATGATGATGTTGATGGTGGTTACAGGGACTTTGATGAAGATGTTGATGGTGGTAACAGGGATTTTGATGATAATGTTGATGGTGGTAACAGGGATTTTGATGATGATGTTGATGGTGGTTACAGGGATTTTGATGATGATGTTGATGGTGGTTACAGGGATTTTGATGATGATGTTGATGGTGGTAACAGGGATTTTGATGATGATGTTGATGGTGGTTACAGGGATTTTGATGATGATGTTGATGGTGGTAACAGGGATTTTGATGATGATGTTGATGGTGGTAACAGGGATTTTGATGATGATGTTGATGGTGGTTACAGGGACTTTGATGATGATGTTGATGGTGGTTACAGGGATTTTGATGATGATGTTGATGGTGGTTACAGGGATTTTGATGATGATGTTGATGGTGGTAACAGGGATTTTGATGATAATGTTGATGGTGGTAACAGGGATTTTGATGATATGTTGATGGTGGTTACAGGGATTTTGATGATGATGTTGATGGTGGTAACAGGGATTTTGATGATATGTTGATGGTGGTAACAGGGATTTTGATGATAATGTTGATGGTGGTAACAGGGATTTTGATGATGATGTTGATGGTGGTTACAGGGATTTTGATGATGATGTTGATGGTGGTAACAGGGATTTTGATGATTATGTTGATGGTGGTAACAGGGATTTTGATGATAATGTTGATGGTGGTTACAGGGACTTTGATGATGATGTTGATGGTGGTTACATGGATTTTGATGATGATGTTGATGGTGGTTACAGGGACTTTGATGATGATGTTGATGGTGGTTACAGGGATTTTGATGATGATGTTGATGGTGGTTACAGGGATTTTGATGATGTTGATGGTGGTAACAGGGATTTTGATGATGATGTTGATGGTGGTTACAGGGACTTTGATGATGATGTTGATGGTAGCAGAAATTATGATGATGATGGTAACATGGATAAAGACTAAAGCCATATTGTTTTTACATCTTTTTCCCAGTGTTCAAAATGACGGAAAGTAAGCCAGCACGACAGAGCCGGTTTGACAAGGACATTACAGGTCACCCCTTGGCTGGACTGGTCAGTAACATCCCAGGACCTGTCATTCCGAGTACGTAACACAAACACAAGTCTTACTGGTTTGTAGATCACTACAGAGGGAGACTTGTCCTGTTAGTATAGAGCCTTTGCTTGGGGCTCAGCATATAAGGGTAGTTCTAGGACTGGTTGGCCTGGTATCAGATGATGCGACTGTTGTATAATGCCATGTGTCTATGGCAGTGAGACTGCATTGTGGCAGCACTATTTCTGTCCAAGTAGACAGTGTCCAAATGACTGAAATACTGTTGAAGTTTAACACAACAAACTTGTTCTTATATCGACATATTCTGCCATAATCATTAAAATTAATTAATGAAAATGCAGCTGTTTGTAAGTTGGAATTTATTTTTAACTAATGGCAGTAACAATACCTTCTCTCCTAATTACAAATTTACAACATTAAAAATTTGTCCTAATACATACTATTCAATGAAATTGTTTTGCTATGTGTTGAAATGTACCTGCATTTACTATGAATTTCAATTAGGAGACATGGAGAGACTAGTTCCAGTGTGGAATCATGTTCATTTCAAGTGAGAGATTTCATTTCTATGTATGACTAATTTAATTATGTTTTCTCTTGTATTAAGATTTTTAGCAATATTAGTGCACATATCTCAACCCCCCCCCCCCCCAAAAAAGGGGGAAAACATGTCATTTCAGTACGGTAGCATAGAGGTGACATGCACTACCTTTTTTTATGTCAAGGGAACGAGATAATAAGTTGAGGGAACGAGCTAATAAGTCGAGGGAATGAGTTAATTATCTCGAGGGAACGATTATCAACCTCAAATATTACCTAAATATTGCAATCAAGAGTCCGTATGTTGAGTCAGTGTTTATTTGTTTAATGGGATTAACGGTCCATCAACATTATTTCTGTTACAGAGACAACCTCCTGACTAACTGAATACGCAGAATTAAATCCTTAATTGTTATGATATCACTTAAAATTTCTCCTTTCCAAATCAAATGAGTACAAAAATTTATGTGATTGACTTTACGGAAACGGACGCGTCCTGTGTGTTCAGCATAACATAATTTGGCGATTAGAAAGTCTATCTCATAAATATATAACAATATGATCGTCTCTGAATATCATGAATGACAATTGTAACAAGTAATATGACTGGTTGACTAACACGTTCCCTCGATTTGTTATCTCGTTCCCTTGACTTATTATCTCGTTCCCTCACGGTAATAAGTTGTTCCCTCTGGAAAATTAACGTTCCTTCCCCGAGATAATAAGTCGTTCCCTCAAGTTATTATCTCATTCCCTTGACTTATTATCTCGTTCCCCCGACATTAAAGAAGAGAAGTGCGTGTCACCTCTATGCCAATATATTTCAGATATAATTTTTAATCATTGACCACATAAACCTGAGAATGATTTTATCAACAGTGATAGCATCAGGAAGTGTGGCCCCCTTGATGGGTCAGTCGGCGCTGCCTGCCAGTATTGGAGCCGAGGGAAGGAGGGGAAGGGGCTTCACCCAGGAGAATGATGTTCAGGGTAACTTGGGCTTTTGAGATCTTATATATTTAGTGTCATACCTGGTGATCCTGTGATTAATTTCGAAAAGATGATGATTTAAATTATAAGCCCTGAAATTTGAAAATTTAAATTCTACATGGAAGATTAAATTTTTTAATTTTAGAATAATGTAAAAAATTGATATTCAGTGCATGCCAAACTCATAGATGAAGCTTATAAAAGTATGATACAGGCAATATATATCAGTTTCAAGTCCTACAGGCCTGTGGTTAAAAATGGTTTTTGTTGTTGTCAATTTTTTTTTCTTGTAATTTGCTGTATAAATTTACAGATCATCTTCATTAAAGACCTTTTTCTGCAAATTAAAGGGAATATGTATGTATCTTTAAAATGCAATGAATTATTGAAAATTTCTTTCTGTTATTAGATAATTACCAAGTGCTCACATTCTTTTTTCTTGTGTATTTTTGTTCCAGTTATACCCCCAAAACCAATGGGACCACTGGAAGCGGAGAGTATCCACTCCACCTGGATTCGGGTGGCCTGGGGGAAACTGACACGCATCGAGGAGAACATGATTGACCAATATGTCATCGAATATCGTAATGCTAGGGAGACACACTGGGTAATGGTGGGACAAACTGAGAATCACTCCTACACCGTGAATGGGTAAGTTACCCTTCAACTTTATGTGGAAAAAAGCAAGATTGATCTTATTTTATAGTCTATGTTACTTATAGATGCTTTTGAAATAAAAATGTTAAAAGTGTTTACATACATGAGTGTGGTCAGCTGCTCTTAAAACAGTTTCAGTAAATTAGGTCAGCCATTGATCACATGGCATATCTTCGTAGCTATTGGCTACTCTGATGATTTGAGTTGAAATTTAAATGCATTTGTCCATTGACATTAATTTTCTTACTTTAATATAATTAAAAGAATGATTAAATTCTATATTGGGTCTATATTTCAGGAAATCATTGAATAGATTATACATTGGATCTATATTTTTTTTTCAACACCAGCCTTCAAGAAAACACAGACTACCTTATAAGGGTATATGCCATGAACGGTGCGGAGAAGAGTGATATTTTGGAATCAGTACTACTCACCACCAAGAGGGCACGACGTGGTATGTGTAAATTGGTCATGTTAAGGACAGACATATAAATTCCTCAGCCGTCAATCTTGTTTTCTCAGTTATTTTGGGTTCTGTTGTCTTTCTTTTCCACATATAACCTAAAAAAGGTATAAGTAGTATTCAGAAAAATAAAAAAAAATGTTGTATTCAAAATGGATTTCTACAGACTTGTCACTAAGATATTTGATATGAGGTAGCCTACCAGCTAGTAAACAACACATAAAAAGCTTTCTAGCGTGAAGGTATTACCGAGGTACCTATATGTACTCAAGGCCTTCCTCCACATATAATTACTACTTTCTGAACATCACAAAAGACAGAAAAAAAAAGTGGAGGTGTTGTTGGTTCATCTTCCCCGTAGTCAGGAGGTTGTGGGTTGGATCCCTGGTAGGGACATACCAAAGTTGTAAAAAGTTCCTTAGCTTGGTGCTCAGCATGAAAGGGTAGTTCAATGACTGGTTAGCCTGGTGTCAGGATAATGTGACTGGGTGTGGTATCATGCCACATGTCTGCAAAATGATACTGATGGGTGGCAGCACTATATCTGTCTCAAGTAGGCATAGACTTCATATGGTTAGAATGCTGTTGACAGATGTTAAACCCAATGAAAAACAAACCTTGGTCATGATAGTAATCATCACAACAAGAATAATAATTACTTGAGCTTCAATTTTAAGAATTAAATAATCATCATAAAAAAAAAAAAAAAAAAAAAAAGGTCCCGAATCTTAGCTGCATGAAAATATTAAACAAAATGTTTTTAGCTCACCTGAGCACAACGTGCTCATGGTGAGCTTTTGTGATCGCCTTTTGTCCGTGCGTGCGTCCGTCGTCAACAATTTCTTTAAACAACATATCCTTCTAAACTACTCACTGGATTTTGATCAAACTTCACAGGAATGTTCAGTATGGGGCCCTTTACCAAAGTTGTTAAAATTATTTTGATTGGTCAAAAATCTAGGTCACAGGAGCAAAAAATAGATTTTAAAAATGAAAATTTTAAAAATCTTCTTCTCCAAAACCACAAGGCCTAGCCTTTTGATTTTTAGTATGTAGCATGATCTTAGACTCTCTACCAAGATTGTTCGAATTATGACCCTGGGGTCAAAATTGGCCCCGCCCCAGGGTCACATGATTTAACATAGGCTAATAAAGGAAAAACTTGAAAAATCTTCTTCTCAGAAACCACAAGGCCTGGTGTTTAGATATTTTGTGTGCAGCATTGCCTAGTAGATCACAACCAAGTTTGTTCAAATCATGGCCCTGGGGTCAAATTTGGCCCCTCCAAGGGGTCCCTAATTTTACATTGGCTTATATAGAAAAAAAATTGAAAAATCTTCTTCTCAGAAACCACAAGACTTGGAGTTAAGATATTTGGTATGTAGCATGATCTTATGACTCTTTACCAAGATTGTTCAATTATGACCCTGGGGTCAAATTGGCCCCCAGGGGTCACTGATTTAACATAGGCTAATATAGGAAAAAATTGAACCTGATTTTACATAGGCTAATATAGGGAAAAACTTGAAAAATCTTCTCAGAAACCACAATGCCTGGTGTGTAGCATTGTCTAGTGGATCTCTTCTAAGTTTGTTCAAATCATGACCCTGGAGTCAAAATTGGCCCCATCCCAGGGGTCACTTGATTTAACATAAACTAATGTAGGAGAAACCTGAAAAAAATCTTCTTCTCAGAAATCACAAAGCCTGGAGTTTAGATATTTGGTATGTAACATGGGCTAATAGACCTCTACCAAGTTTGTTCAAATCATGAATCATGCATAGTCTAGTGGTTCTATACTTAGTTTGTTCAAATCATGGCCCTGGGGTCAAATTTGGCCCCGCCATAGGGGTCACCTGATTTATTTTACAAAATTGTAAAAAAAATGTAAGATGTCATGCCAGCTATGTACTGCATATCACAATAAGGTTACACAATGTCTTTCATGTAGACCAGTGTTCCAAAATAATTAAAATAATTTTGATAGAAGGTTTAAATCAACTTATGATGTTGCACTCTTTCTTCATTTTTGGCTCATAAATGGCTCTTTGCAAACAAAAAAGTGGCTCCAATTTCGACTACTGGGCCTATCCCCTGACTCATAGAAGAATAATCCAACTGTGAGCCCTGCCAAGTAATCATTGAAGAACAAACAAATAAATTGAGGCCTGACTACAAAACTATGTATATTACATATGAAAATATATGATGGAACAATTTCATGTATAGTGCTCAAAATATAGAAAAAGGAACAATGTGTTTGTAGCTTGTCTGTTTCAAAGAAAAAGTCAAGCTATTACGATTTCTGGGTTGTTGTTGTTGTTGTTGTCATGTGCAAAAACTTAAATGTAGCCCCCATTACTCAAACACTTTAACAGTTAGACAAGTGTTGGCATCTGCATATGGTCCTCTTGTTTCATTAACCCTTTCCCTCATAAAGACTCATTTTGACGCACTCAGTAGGTACCACATAAAGCCTAATCTGCAGAAAACCACAGTTAAACCTTACCAAATTTAATTATAAAGTCCTCATTTCCAGACCACTGAGGAGCAGCGAACAGCATAAAACCTGATCAGCCTGCGAGTTACTCGCAGGCTGATCTGGTTTTATGTTGTTCACATAGGTCTTTTCATTGTTTCCTCTATGAGGGAAAGAGTTAAATGGTCAATATGTTGTTGATATCCCAAAAGGTTATAAATAAATAAGGATGTATTTATTAAATTACTAATGCTCCTTTGACAGATTCCCCTGGTAGAAGATCAGAAAGAGGGCGAAGTTCAAGATTTAGTGATGATCGGGATCGAGAGAGACAAGAAAGAGATAAACAGAGACAGCATCGTGAAAAGGCTGATACTCAGAAAGAGAGGAAAGTTGTAGATGGCAAGAAGGAGAAAGAAAATTATGAGGCTGAGAAAAAAGCTAAAGTGAAAGAATGGCAAGAAGTGAAGAAAGGTTTTAATTTGGCTGCGAGATTAATCATGACAGAGTCTAAATCAGAGGAAAAGAATCCTCCCGCAGAAGAGAAAAAGGAGGAGAAAGGTGAAGTGGAAAAAGAGAGCATGGAGACTGATCTAGAAGTGATGCCAAAGGTTGAAGAAGAGAAAGTGGAATGTCAGCTATACAAGGATTTGCACATCATAAAAAACTCTCCTGCACTAGGTAAGCCTTTGTCTTATTTTCAATATTTTCATTTACTTCAAAGGGGAGCATGTTGTTTTGCAAATGTCTGTCCCTCTATCGGTCCATCAGTCTGTCCATTGGTTAACCACTTTGTTTCCAATCAATAACTTGAGAACACTTATGTTCTCATTCCTCATACTTGATAGGGTAATGCTAGTAGTTGATTTTTGGATCATTTGGTAAGGAATATGAAAATCTTTGACTTGAGACAGCCTGAGCCCACATGCCTTAAATTTGATAGGGTGTTGGGGCATGACAAGTAGATGATGACCCACATATTGGTTTTAGGGTCAAAGGTCAAGTCCCAGTGACATTGAATGTGAACATCGTTTCAAATTGATATCTTGAGAATGCTTCAGCTTATTTTCCATAAACTTAAAAGGTAATACGTGTCATTCTGATAGCTCTTGTTTCTGGTTGGAGGTATGAAAACTACATGTTCATGGGCCATCTAAATCTTGCAGAATGATATTTAATGTATTGGATGATAGCTTTTGTTTTCATTTGTCTTCATCTTGAAAACTATTTTTTATGCCCCCACATTGATAGATCGTGGGGCATATTGTTTTTAGTCTGTCTGATTGTCACAAAACTTTAACCTTTACCATAATACAGAAGTCCTTCCATCTAAAGTCTCCAAACTTCACATGTGCATGCACTTTGATGAGTTTTACCTGCCAGACCCACCTAAACGTCACGGGGTCAAAGGTGCAGGTCACCGTTACCCAGAATAGCAAATATTAACCATAACCACATTATGAACAAACCTCCATCCATAACCTCCAAACTTCACCGGTTTATGCACCTTGATGAGCCCTACCCACAAGGTGACCTTGACAACCAAGTGACCTTGACCCCCCACGGTCTAAAGCCTTTTGTGGGAGCATGGCGTTCATTCGAACATAGTGCTTGTTTTTTTGCTCACCTGAGCAAAGCTCAGGGTGAGCTATTGTGATCCGTGAGTGTCCGTCGTGTGGTGTGCGTCGTGCGGCGTCAACAATTTAGTATTTACACTCTATTACCTTTATTTCTTAAGCAGTCATCTTCAAACTTTAAGACAATGTTGATGACCATAATGTCTAGATTGAGTTCGATTATGGCTGAGATCGGTCAATAAGGTCAGGAGTTATGCCCCTTTTAATATATTAAAAAAATTCCAGATTTCACGTTGTTTACACTCTAGCATCTTCATCTTTTGAGCAATCATCTTCAAACTTTATGCATGTTATGACCATAATGTCTCAATGAGTTGATTTGTAGATGGTCAATTAGGTCAGGAGTTATGCCCCTTTTTATATAAAAAAATGCCAGATTTCACTTTGTTTACACTCTAGCATCTTCATCTTTTGTGCAATCATCTTCAAACTTTATGACACTGTTTATGACCATAATGTCTCAATTGAGTTTGATTATAGTTGAGATCGGTCAATTAAGTCAGGAGTTATGCCCCTTTTTATATAAAAAAATGCCAGATTTCACGATGTTTACACTCTAGCATCTTCTTCTTTTGAGCAAACATCTTCAATCTTTATAGCAATGCTTATGACCATAATGTCTCAAATGAGTTCTATTTTGGCTGAGATCGGTCAATTAGGTCAGGAGTTATGCCCCTTTTTATATAAAAAAATGCCAGATTTCACTTTGTTTACACTCTAGCATCTTCATCTTTTGTGCAATCATCTTCAAACTTTATGACACTGTTTATGACCATAATGTCTCAATTGAGTTTGATTATAGTTCAGATCGGTCAATTAAGTCAGGAGTTATGCCCCTTTTAATAGTCAAAAAATGCCAGATTTCACGATGTTTACACTCTAGCATCTTCATCTTTTGAGCAAACATCTTCACACTTTATGGCAATGCTTATGACCATAATGTCTCGAATGAGTTCGATTATGGCTTAGATCGGTCAAATAGGTCAGGAGTTATGCCCCCTTTATATAAAAAAATGCCAGATTTCACTTTGTCTACACTCTAGCATCTTCATCTTTTGAGCAATCATCTTCAAACTTTATGAAACTGTTTATGACCATAATGTCTCGATTGAGTTTGATTATGGTTGAGATCGGTCAATTAAGTCAGGAGTTATGCCCCTTTTTATATAAAAAAAATGCCAGATTTCACGATGTTTACACTCTAGCATCTTCTTCTTTTGAGCAAACATCTTCAATCTTTATGGCAATGCTTATGACCATAATGTCTCGATTGAGTTCGATTATGGCTGAGATCGGTCAATTAGGTCAGGAGTTATGCCCCTTTTAATATTAAAAAAATGCCATATTTAACTTTGTTTACACTCTAGCATCTTCATCTTTTGAGCAATCATCTTAAAACTTTATGGCAATGCTTATGACCATAATGTCTTGATTGAGTTTGAAAAATTGCAAGATTTCACTTTGTTTACTCTCTACCAACTTCATTTTTTTAAACAATCTTTTTTAAACTTTAAGACAATTTTTATGCCCATAATCACGCAATCGGGTTCAATTATGACTGATATTGACTAGTTAATTTAGGAGTAATGCCCTTTTCAACATAAAAAAAAGCCTGATTTCACTTTGCTTACACTCTAGCATCTTTATTTCTTAAGCAATCATTTTTCTCAAGTGAGCGATAAAGGGCCATCTTGGTCCTCTTGTTTTTTTTTTGTTTTTTTTCATTAAAATTGTTTCATAGACCAAAGATCAGTTGACATTGTACATTTGAACTTTGGTCTAAGCAACACACCTCTGCTTATTTTGTTTTTATCCCCTGCTGAATGGCGGCGGGGGATATAGTAATAGTTTCCGTCCATCCGACATTTTTGTCCGGAGCATAACTCGAAAAGTATTTGAGGTATTAACTTGATACTTCATAGGTGGATAAATCTCATTGAGGAGGAGTGCAGTGCACAAGAATGATTACTCTACCTTTCATAATTTTTTAGTTATTGCCCTTTGTTATTTTTTAGACTTTATTTTTGTCCGCAGCATAACTCGAAAAGTATTTGAGATATTAACTTGATACTTCATAGGTGGATAGATCTCATTGAGGAGGAGTGCAGTGCACAAGAATGATAACTCTACCTTCATAATTTTTAGTTATTGCCCTTTGTTATTTTTTAGACTTAATTTTTGTCCGAGCATACTCAAAAAGTATTTGAGGTATCAACTTGATACTTAATAGGTGAATAGATCTCATTGAGGAGGAGTGCAGTGCACAAGAATGATATCTCTACCTTGCATAATTTTTTAGTTATTGCCCTTTGTTATTTTTCAGACTTAATTTTTGTCCAGAGCATAACTCAAAAAGTATTTGAGGTATCAACTTGAAACTTCATAGGTGAATAGATCTCATTGAGGAAGAGTGCAATGCTTAAGAATGATAACTCTACCTTTCATAATGTTTTGGTTATTGCATTTTTGTTATTTTTCAGGCTTAATTTTTATCACAGTGACCTTGACATTTTACCTGTAGACCTCAAAATAGAGGAATTCGTAGGTCTTCACTTGGGTTTCATATCTATAATCACTTTAAACATCAGTCTTCATTACCAGAAATTTTCTTTTAAAAATGAAATATTCTACTCTCCAACACATCTTCTAAAGAGCAAGCTTTCGGTGGGGGATGGCCATGTCAACATGGCTCTTGTTATGTTTTGAAGATATGTTTATAAAGAGAAGTGTATAACTGTTACTGTCTGGTGGTTGGGATATGACTTGCTGTAAGTTCAGTCACATCAGCAACACATGCCTGTTTGTGTTTTTTCCTGGCAGGTCTGGATTACATTGTCGAGGTAGTGAGCTACAAGCCCGTACCATCCCACTTCATCTGTAAACTGTGTAACAACAAAGGCTCAGGTCCTGTCATACTCAAACACATAGCTGGCTCGCCACACAAAATGGAATTCTTTGTGAGTACATTCTATTACGGATTTCTTTTAAAATTACTGTAGTTATTAGCTCGACTTTTCGAAGAAAATGAGAGCTTATACTGTCACTCGGGCATCGGCGTTGCAACACAAGGTTAAAGTTTTTTTCAAACATCAATAACTTAAATACTATCAAAGGTATTCCACCCAAACTTAAAATACTTATTCACCATCATCACTTCTACATTACTTCTAAGGCCCACAACCCTGGCTACCCTGTTTTTGGAGTTATGCCCCTTTCATACTTTCAAAACAGCCAAAATCAAGGTTAAAGTTTTTACAAAGTTGTATATCTTCAATACTATCTAAGGTATTCAACTGAAACTTCAAGTACATATTCACCATCATTACCTCTACCTTACTAACAAGGCCCATAACTCTTGCTGTACTACTTCTTAAGTATAGCCACTTTCATACTTAGAAAACAGCCATAATAATGGTAATTTTTAGCTCGACTTTTCGAAGAAAATGAGAGCTTATACATGTACTGTCACTCGGGCGTCGGCGTCGGCATTGCAACACAAGGTTAAAGTTTTTTTCAAACATCAATAACTTAAATACTATCAAAGGTATTCCACCCAAACTTAAAATACTTATTCACCATCATCACTTCTACCTTACTTCTAAGGCCCACAACCCTGGCTATCCTATTTTTGGAGTTATGCCCCTTTCATACTTACAAAACAGCCAAAATCAAGGTTAAAGTTTTAACAAAGTTGTATATCTTTAATACTATCTAAGGTATTCAACTGAAACTTCAAGTACATATTCACCATCATTACCTATACCTTACTAACAAGGCCCAGCCGAAATCATGGTTAATTTTTTTACAAAGTTGTATATTTTCAATACTATCACAGGTATTCCACCATAACTTGAAATACTTATTTATTGTTTACCCACAATACCTCAACTTTACTGGCAGGGCCCATAATCCTATATGCAGTGTATTTTCAATTTTACCCTTTTATACTTAGATATTTTTTGGCTGTATTTACAAATAGCAAATAGGTTGGGCAACAACCTCTAATAACATCAAAGATTGGCCCTTTCTTTAATGGCGTTAGTAGGTTTTGTTTTGCAGTTGGTGAATCAGCAGTCCGCATGCTAATTTCACCAGTTAAAAATGTCATATTTGTTTATTGGAAGTGATAGAATAATTTCTACTATAACTAGAACATATCATCATTGATATGTACCATACTATTAAAATCCATAAAACTGTGTCTTAGCAACTGAGAAAAGTCAAGCGCGCTGTCTTATGGACAGCTCTTGTTTTACATAGTTGTACTATCACATGTATTTGACTGAAACTTCAAGTACTTATTCACCATCACTACCTCTGCCTTACTAGCAAGGCCCATAACCCTGGCTGTACTACTTCTTGAATTATGCCCCTTTCATACTTAGAAAACAGCCGAAATCATGGTTAATTTTTTTACAAAGTTGTATATTTTCAATACTATTCAAATTGATTCTGCATACTAATTTCACCAATTACAAATTTCAGATATTACCACTGCAGTTGGTGAATCAGCAGACCACATTCTCAAATTGATTCTCCATGCTAATTTCACCAATTACAATTTCAGATTTTAGCACTGGAGTTGGCGGATCAGCACACCACATTCTCAAACTGATTCTGCATGCGAATTTCACCAATTGAAAATGTCATATTTGTTTATTGGAGGTGATAGAATAATTTCTACTATAACTAGAACATATCATCATTGATATGTACCATACTATTAAAATCCATAAAACTGTGTCTTAGCAACTGAGAAAAGTCGAGCGCGCTGTCTTATGGACAGCTCTTGTTTTTTAAATGGATTTCTCTGTAAGTACAGACAGACCTTTATCTATTTCTTTATGACCACAGGAAGTCTCTTATGAAAGGGTTGTAAGTACACTGGAATGTCTCTAAATTGCACATGCCTGGACCAGCTAAAATGTCCGGTTTAAAGAGGTGTCTGGTTGACAGAGTTTTGTCAATTTATGGATGCTGTCAGTTCATCTATCAGAATTGTCTACAATGAAATGTGCCCCTCTTTTTTCCATTTGAATCACACTTAAAAGTCATTATTTATTACGATAAAATCATTGAAATTTATTGACATTATTTTTTATGGAATCTGTAAAAGTGCTAATTTTGTTGGTACATATATTCATGAATTTATTTTCAGGAATACGTGAGGTCTATATATGAAAAGATTTTTTGAGGATAATGATCATGGCCAAAACCATCTGCAAAATCAAAGAAAATTAATCCCTCATGAAAATGAATTATTTAACTTGGTATTGTTTTGTGTTTTATTAGAAAAAAGAATATCCAGAGATCCATGATAAGCTGATGTTGATAGCGATGAAGAAGGAACGTATACAAATGATGGACTATGAGGGTCGTCTGGTGGAGGATCGAGTGGGGCGGGGTGCGGTTAAGGTCCACCGCATGTGTAACCCGGCTGATAATGAAGGAAAACTTGTATTCAAGGAACCTGTTTCTGTTCCAGGTAATAATGATGAAGAAAAAAAGCAACAGTTTCTTGTGTGTGTTTTTCCGTGGAATTTCCAAGCCTTTTGTTCACAATGTACAAATGTTCTGTCTCTTGGACAGATTTTGCTGATGTTTATGCTGAATGATTCTAAAATTGAGATATCTCATACAGAGAAACAAGAAATTTAATCAAACTAAAAAATCAATTGCGCTTTCATCTTTTCTCTAATGATTTCTTAATATGTAACATTTTATAAAAGTATTGGTTTGTCCTCTGATTGTAATTTGAATTCTTTCACTGTTACATCTTGTTATATTGACATGTACAACAGGTCTTGTCTCTAATGCTTTTAATTCTGGCATAAATTGAAAAAATTTCCTTAAAAAAAAAGGAATTAATTACTGAAGGAACTTAAAAAATCTCACTCAAAAAAAATGTAGAATTTATTGTTTTTAGAAATGCAATTAGACATATTTCAGTAATAGGTTGATGCATTTTTATATCCTACCTTATTTTAATAGCTAAAGGTGTATGTTTTATATCCTACTTTATTTAATTACAAAAGAAAACGCCATGTCAAAAACAAAATGATGTGAAGTATCAAAATTTTTTTACATGAGGTCATTATTTATCCTTCCAATGATGTGGGCACTTATGATTGCCAGTGCAACAAGTGTAGACCAAGATCAGCCTGCACATCTGATCATGGTCTACACTGTTTGCTATTCAGTCAATAAATTTTCACCAATGTTACAGTCCAAAATGAAGAAAGGAGAAGTCCAATTAAGATATTTACCGGTAGCTAGGTAAGGGTCAACCCTTTCCCTCATAGAGGAAACCATGAAAAGACCTATGTGAACAACATAAAACCAGATCAGCCTGTGAGTAACTCGCAGGCTGATCAGGTTTTATGCTGTTCGCTGCTCCTCAGTGGTCTGGAAATGAGGACTTTATAATTAAATTTGGTAAGGTTTAACTGTGGTTTTCTGCAGATCAGGCTTTATGTGGTATGAGTGCGTCAAAATGAGTCTGTATGAGGGAAAGGGTTAAAGCCCATAAGTATATTTTGAGCAGTTAGATATGTAAACAAGAAATAATCATTACAGCTCCGCCCCCAAAGAGGAAGAAGGAATGCAAGACAGAGCCATCTTACACAGTGGTGACAGGGCAGTTTCAGACTCTCTATGATGAAGCAGTAGAGAATGGACTTCTGAAGGATTCCTCACTCATTGGTGAGGCTAGTCAGAGGGAATTTTTCCATTTACTGACTCTGGAAATATTTTATATTATAATCTTTTGACAAAATGCTACAGGGACTGATGGTTACTATATGAATGTTGAGTGGGATTATTTTGTTTAAATTAATTTAAACTTATTTATTTCATGTTCGATCGAGAAACAAGTTCTTACAGCCCTTGTCCGGAAAGGTCATGAAAAATCATTGTACCCTATTGGGTTCAAACCCGCAACCTCCAGATTCACAATCCTGTGGCTATGTTACCTCTGGACCATGGTGCCCTTAATTTTGAGTCATGAGCATTGTGTAGGCAGCAGCATCCATCCAGTTGTGTCAAATTTTATAAAATTTAAATATTGTGAAGTCAGGATAAAGCTAGGCTGTTGTATCAACTCCAAGATAGAGACTGATTCATTAGAATTGGAGGATTTTCCTGAAATAACGCAATTAAATGACACTGAATTCTGGAAACTAGAAGTCATTGATTTACAGTGTCATAATTGTACTAATTTTGATGTAAATCATTGCTGTGACATAATTTCAGCCATGTAGCGACTTTGAGTTAACTACAGGCGGATGAAAGACTTCAAGTGCTCCTAGGCACCAATCTGTTGCATGCTGGCTGGAAGGCTTCCTCTTACAAAAAATATGAATATACATACTGGAAATTGAACCCAGATTGGTCAGATTGTAGATAAATGCTAAGGCAATAGATTTGTCTTCTAGAAAAAAAAAATCATTTTGAAATCATGTCTTGTTACAGTTTAAGTCTAGGCTTCTTTTTATCAAAATATTTTTTGATACTTATGCAGGGCTTGTCTTGTTCAATCTTATATTTTATGGAGAAAATCATGCATTGTGAAATGTTTGTGTCAATGGCAATGCAAAGTAAACAAATAATTGACCTCTGCCACATCTTCTGTCAATTCTTTTGTTTATAGATAATTGCCAGGCTAATATGAGACTGGTTATATTTTATGCCCTTGAGAGGTGTTGGTGTTCATCCCGGAAGACAGGGTGATCAGTCTGTTATAGAAGTCCATAGTACATTGATGAAAGCTCCAGGATATAGCTTTCTCAGTCAGC
>CM037793.1:45877690-45927690 GCA_021229015.1 Solen grandis | reverse complement strand
AAATGATATCGAGAACAACGTACATTAAACGAACGAGAATGCAAAATGTTATATTACTTTTACTGTCTATTTTACAACATGTGTTGTTGTTGTTGTTGTTGTTGGCTTCACCAGCAACATAAAAAAACATATTTTCACAACCACCACCATCGTCATTATCATCATCAAATGCAATATCAACAGCAACAATGTCGTCAATAGCATAGCAATTACCATTAATAAACATCCCGTCTGTCGGAAATATTGAAGAACAAATTACAATATGCAAGCTAGATGACCATGAATGTCTTCTTGTATCTCCAAACATAATTTGTTTATCACTTGAAAATAAAACAGTGTGACACGAAATATTTATATTAAAACCATGAGTTTTTTGCCATTTCGAGCCCCAAATTTTGAGATCGCAGCATGTTTAAATTAATCGGGAGTTTGGGACGTGATGTGACAGATATTTGTGTACTTAGATTTTTTGTCAGCACAGGTGTATGGGAAATCGGTATAGAAAGACCGATTGTAAATGTCAACTTATATGGAAAAGGAAAATGAAAACCTCTCTCTCTCTCTCTCTCTCTCTCTCTGTTTTCAAAGAAAGAAAGAAAGAAAGAGATGAATGTAGATAGATAGATAGATAGATAGATAGATAGATAGATAGATAGATATCACTGGGTTCGGTGTTTTAATTATCTTTAACAAAAATATTATGAATTGGTCGACCCTTTCTAATTGACTCTCTTATTTATATATATAACTGATATTTGCCCACTTTTGACCTTGGCCTTTGAACCCCATCTATTTATTATAACAAATTATCTAAACATAAGAAGAAAACAAATTTCCTGACTTTTTAATGTCATCCTCTATAATATGCGTTTCTTAATTATGACAAACCCAGAATAAAGCGTAATACTGATTTTCTGGCGCCTATTCAAATGAAATATCAAAATGCGTGAAAAAAAGACTCGAAACAATCCTGCTAATGATAGCGCCATTGTTTTATTTTCGCCAACAATACAAAGTAACAATGCATATTTGTTTGATTCGTATCTTAACTGTATTGAAAGCATTACAAGAATTTCTTTAATCATTATGATTTTATTCCTTCGTGTTACGTCCTAAGAAAGGCAGTTCTCTGTTCACCTTCCACTTTTGACGTGAAGGAATCTTGAAGCCACTGGTTTCGATGGCCTTTGTTTACATTCTAAGATACAGTAAAATCTCCAATTCCGAATTGTTTACCAATGAGAGGAAAATGAAGATAACATAACCGACAATGTTACACAATTTATTTCCTCCCTTTTCCCTCCATCTTGTTAATTGATGTTTTGTCTTTCAAACGAAGTAGTCCTAACTTCGTCATGTACCGAAGCAATTAAGTATCTCATGCAGAGCACTAGATGAAGCTGTCTGCGAAAATTGCCATCGATGTTCGAATTAATCTAAAATATACAAATCGATACCAATCGAATATTTTGTATTGACCAATCTGATATATCTTGTATTGACTATTCAGATATATCTTGTATTGACTCATCTGATATACTGCATTGACTATTCGGATATATTTTGTATTGACCAATCTGATATACTGTATTTAATATTCGGATGTATTTTGTATTTTTGTATTGACCAATACGATATGCTGTATTTAATAGTCGAATATATTTCATATTGACCAATATGATACTCGGGCTACATTGATTATTCAGATATATTTTGTATTGACTAATATAATATACTGCATTGACCATTCAGATATATTTTTATTGACTAATATAATATACTGCATTGACTATTCAGATATATTTTGTATTATCTAATATAATATACTGCATTGACTATTCGGATATATTTTATATTGACTAATATGAGGTACTGATTTGCCTATTCGGATATAATTTATATTGACTAATATGAGGTACTGTTTTGACTATTCGGATATATTTTATATTGACTAATATGAGGTACTGTTTTGACTATTCGGATATATTTTATATTGACTAATATGAGGTACTGTTTTGACTATTCGGATATATTTTATATTGACCAATATGATATACACTGTACCTTATTTAATATTCGGATATACTTTGTTTTGACCAATCTGATAACAGTATTGACTAACAGGATATATTTTTTGTTGCCCACTTTGTGATACTGTACTGACCTTTTAGACAGTTTGTATTTAACGATCGGATTGCATCTTATACAATGTCCATTCCCAGCATTTTGTACAGAGAATACATTTGTTAAAAAATAATGAAATTGACATTTGACAATATAGAGAAAAACATAACATATTTTTAAATAATAAAAATAACTAAAAACGAATACATTTTTCAGGCGTTTTATGTGTATATAAAAGTATTTGTTAATGTAGAGCTTATTTACATAGGGGCGGGATCAATATGGCAGGGTGGTACATGTAGAACATTAAATAACAAAAAAAGGGGGATAAATAAATAAAAACACCCGAAAATAAAATTGATAAATAAACCTAAAGGTATACTTTATTTATTTAGATGAAAGAGTTGGGGGAATACCAACAAATGAGTTGTTATGATAACAACGGTTTTAAGAACACCGGTACCATTAACACTTACACTATCATACAAAGACCGCCCCAGGATCGAGATGTCGTGGGTTCGACCCTCGGCCGCGACATGTCAAAGTCGTACTGGTATGGCTCCCATGCCTGGCGCTCAGCATATTTGGATAGTTTGTTTGTCCCGGTGTCAGGATAATGTGACTGGAAGTGATACCATGGCACATATCTACGTCGTTATACTGCAGTGTGGTACCACCATATCTGTCTCAGTGGACATAGTTAAGGACTGAAATACTGTTGACGGGACGTTAAACTCAAGAAACACACATTGTCAGACAAAAATGAGAAAAAAAATGACCAAAACACGATTATCTCCTTCTGCGTTTTCTGCAGTAGTTTATTGTTATGCAGTAGTTCATGATGTGAAATCAAACGAAATAATTGCAAATTTCATATATAATGTTAGTGTACCAAGGATCATTATATCTCCCCTTTTGTTCTGTCGCATTAAATTTGTTAGGAAGAAAATTTAGTATGTACCACTTACTTTAATAACCAGTTCATCAAATATTATAAGAGTGTCAAATATATCTTCAAAGATGGAACAGGTGTTATGTATTTATATTTCATTACCTTCTCGCTAATGAAATTTGAACTTCTGTGCAGATATATACTTTTCAGAGAAGGCGATTCCTTTTGAAACCAAGACATTTTTTTTCTTCTTTATGCCTTTATCTTGAAGAACACAAAATGTTTTTTTTAATATAGAGGATGGTTGTTGGATGTAAATTCACATGATATTACACTTTTGACAAAAACAGCTGTGTTTAATCAGGCTGTTTGCAGGGGAAAAAATTGTTGAAATGAAGTTAAAATACACAAGAAATGATTCAAGTGTTTGTTTTATTTTGTTTTTCTCTCTCATAGTGAAATAACAAAATCTTATCATTTATGATGTACATGTATGTCTTGATTTTTTCTCTATCCTCTACATATGAAGTTCTTTATGATTTATAAATTTATTTTTACATCGATTACGAAATAAGAAACAACAACATATATTAATCACTCTCGATGGCTCTGGTGGCGGCGTATATGTGATTATTATTATCATTATTTGTGTAAAGGGGGTGGGGGCAAGAATCCGGAGAAAACCACGTACTGGACGTACGACCACTGTACCCTATCATTTACGTGACCAGGAATCGAACCCGGAACGCATTGGTGAAAAGCGAACACTCTCCAGGCACGCTAACAGGACACGCTGATTTGAAACTGAGGGTTAACTATAATATCTATTATAAAATTTAGAAAGAAAATGTAAATATCTACATGAAATGGTTTAAATGTTTTTAAAAATAGTAACATGAACATCCTATCACATCATTTTCTGACATATCCGGAAAATGCTACCTCGTGAAAAATTATGTAAAAAAAAATAAAAAGGCTAATCTCTTTCAAACGTGAATGTCTATTTTAAGCCTGTACCATACCCACTTTATAAAGAATAACCAATCTTCCATTCTTCTCTTTAACCCTCTCCCTCATATAGACTCATTTTGACGCACTCAATAGGTACCACATAAAGCCTGATCTGCAGAAAACCACACTTAAACCTTACCAAATTTAATTAAAAAATCCTCATTTCCAGACCACTGAGGAGCAGCGAACAGCATAAAACCTGATCAGCCTGCGAGTTACTCGCAGGCTGATCTGGTTTTATGCTGTTCGCATAGGTCTTTTCATGGTGTCCTCTATGAGGGAAAGGGTTAACACATCTCTACGACAGAGCTGTCATTGACACGTGTTCAAACTGCGATTATATCTCGGACATCCACTATCCATACCTCTAGCGCTTTATTAGGTAATACTTAAAGGAGAATTCTAACATTTTTGTTTGTCTAATAAAATCCCCAAATATTTTATTTCTCAACAAGTATTATTTGTTTTTGAGGCAATTATGGTTGTTTGATTGTTGGGTTTAACGTCTCACTGACAGTATTTCAGTCATTTGGAGACTATGTCAACTTGAGCCTGTTTGAGTGCTGCCACACCGCAGTATTACGCAATAGACGTGTGACATGATACCACACCCGGTCACATGGCCAACTAGTCTTTGAATGCTGAGCACCAAGCAGGAGCCACAAATACCTTTTTTTTTTTTAGACTTTGTTATATCTCGGTCCGGGATCGAACCTACTACCTTCTGCTCCCGGATGATTTTTGTCAACTTGTACTCGAATATTTCGTAAACAGATATGGTGGATTGTGTATCTACCTAGTTAGAGAATTGAAATATTGCTGAATTTTAGCTTTTTTTTTTTTTACTGTGATCGTTATACAGTGTAAAATTATCCGGTTGTAAAACGCATCTGTTAGGTAATGGGTTATAGAAAACCTTGCCAAGATGAAATGTTTACGTCATGCCGGGAGTTACCTCCCGATCCCCGCTAAGTCCCGGTCGCCAAAGGGCATTATTGATCGCCAAAGCGGGTGTCATCAATGCAAAATTAAGCCGCTGAAAGTATGGCCTTAATCGTTTGAATCCTGGCCATCCGTTTGTTCTTTATCGGGCACCGTTTCAAAAGTCGCTAATGGTGGACAGGTAGAGCTACCTTATTGTTAAGAAAGTGCGATGACTTAACATGTAGCGCAACTTCACGACCATTTTACATTGTGATTAGTTTTCCTTTGCAGTAATCCGTCGGACCATTTCAAATCTACGTATATGTGCAGATTTTGTCACTTGGGGTAAATTGTTACAAACTATCATGTAATGATTTAATCTTTATAACTTTTTTCGTACACAGAGTACAATATACATTATTTCGTGCGTTTCAAACGAAACGTTACCACTAAGCTAACTAGACGACCGCTCATGTGACTGGTCAAGGTTGACATTAGTGGTGTGTCATAAGGGATGCGTCTTCGTGGGAAAACCCCGCTAGTTGTCTGTATTACACATCAACGCGGCGTTCAGTTACCCTTAAAAGTTCATAACGTGAGTGTTTGTATCCCTGTTGTATCGTAGTGTATTGAGTGCAAGCAGGGAACCAAATCCGTAACAGTTGCGAGCGTTATGGTTAACTGAACTCAGGGTAGGTACAGGGCCGAATCCAGAATATTTCAACAAGGGCAGGGGGCACGCATTCTGATTATGATGTCAGTACTAGAGGATTCCGGGGGCATGCTACCCCGGTAAAATAAAATGTTTTTAGTGTGATGGAGATGCATTCTGAAGGGTAATTAGATTTTTTAAGGTGGTCCCACACATCCATAGATAGGCAAAAATTACTATCAAATGCCTTGAAACTTGGGATTGTGGGTTCGAATCCGGGTTGGAAGTTTAAAAAACACAATGATTTTTTGCATTTTATATAGTTTTATGAGTTATAGTTAGAATAAGAAGTCATTTCCAATCAGAAAATCCTGAAATTCAGGAAAATTCCGGAAAACTTTTACCCATGTATCTATATCACTCAGATCAGGTTTAGAAAGAAAAAGTATTTTATTTATTTTTGTAATTTGTAAAGGCAGGGATTGAAAATACATACTGTAGTTCCATCGTATGGGTATTTACTGGCAAATATGGTACCTGGTATATTGCAGGACTAAAAAAAACAAAAGCACTTGGTAAAAGTCTTTTTAATTTGGCAAGATCAACAAAAATAGATCTACTTCCGTAGAAAATTCAGGTAAACTTTGAAATATGTCTCTCAGATACGTAGATTTTAGCGATATGTCTCTCAGTTATGTAGATTTTAGCGATAGGGCCTATTTTGAATATCAAAAACAAAGAAAGAAAGAAAGAAAGAAAGAAAGAAAGAAAGAAAGAAAGAAATAGACCAGTGTGTAAAATGGGTTTGGTATGGTAAGAATTTATTACATATTTCAAGTATTTGAGTTGAAACAGTCAGAGTTTATTTGCCGAATGCTATCATTTGTTTATATAATCAATAGCAAAAGCTGCTTTTGCAGCACTCTGCATGGCTAACCTGCGAGTTAGAATCCAGCTAGAGAACTTAGTAATATTAAAATTTCATTTCAATATACCTATATAAATAGATAAATAAAATGAAAAAGAAAAGAAAGTATCTTACATAAATAAAAGTAATTGATAAGGTTATTATTTCCTTTGCAAAGTGCAGTAATGAAGTATTTCACTTAATTTTTTGTGCTCTTTTTAACAACATTTTGGGTCATATTCTTTTTAGATTTAAAATATATTGATTAACTATTTTTGTGCATTTGTTATTTCAAATTTGCTTGTTTCATTTAAATACATACCCATGTAATCTTTAAAAAAAGATATAGGAGAGAGAGGGAGAGAGAAAAAGAGAGAGTGGGGCAATGTGATTGTTGTAATATTAAGAAAAATGTGTCAAGATTTTCCTTAATACAAAAAAATAATAAAAAAATAAAAACAAATGTACATCTGTGACATTCAGGCGCTTAATTGTTATAAACAGTATAAAGTTGAATGCGTCTGACTGATTCGGATTAAAGCAGTCACTGTCACTATGTGAAGTTGCCGTGTGACAGCGGATGCTCTATCAGTAGGGGGGTCTCAGAAACAGCAGGGGTCTGGTGACTGGTCGGGTGAGAAACAAGGGGCACATAATGAGGATTTTCACAGCAGAGCACAAAAATTAACCCAAGTCACGACAATTTCATCGACCAAGCCAGTTTGGTGGGGGTGTATCTCATGATATACATGTAAGCTTAAATAGAAGCATATCAGCCTCTGTATAATCATTGAATTTCGTGGAGGACTAATTTTCGTAGATTTCGTGGATGGCTTTGTCCACAAATATTAATCCCCACGAATAAATTTCATTACCTATGCATCATAGTTTCTAGTACATAAATCCACGAATATATGTACCATTGAAATATACTTTATTATAGATTCTACGAAATTATATGTCAACGAATATAATGATTCTATGGTAGTTATTGGACTTCTGAAAAATACATATTTAACTTATTGTGGATTCCGATGAAACATTTTGTACTTATTTCTGGAGTACTATTAAATCTAGCTGAAACTAGATCAAGAATGCGTGTTTATTCTTACAAAAAGACACATTTTTGGGCTAAATATCCAGTACAAGTGTATATTTTTCATCCTGCTAAGCACTCTGTTTAGTTTTATAAAATCTACCTCTGTCCTCAACTCAATCAGCTGGCCCAAATCTCTTTTCAACAACTTTTCATCTTATTTCCCAATGTCACAAATCATGATGAACACGGATACCGTGGTCCAGTGGTAACATACCCAACTGCGGATCCGAAGGTTGTGGGTTCGAACCCATTGGGGCAAGGTTTTTTTATGACATTCCCTGGCGCAATGTGCTGATGGTGTAATCCACGAACCGTCGATTGGTATTGGCTAAGATTGTATTAACTTGTTTGAACTAAACAAACAAGTCTTGACTTTTTCAAACGAAACCAGCCACAATAGAAATGTTACATTCATTTATTCAAGGCTATTTTCTCTCAATCTGCTTTTCCATGCTAATTTGAGAATGGTCCAACTCTTATACCTGGATTCCATAAACACAAAAGTAATAAGTACCAAGCATATATTTTAATTTTTCCTGTGATCTTGTAATGAAATGAAGGTTCATTTGAGTATATTCGAATCGTTTGCATTAGACTCTTTGATGTCTTGTATCAACGCTTTCTTTTATCATTAGAATGTTTCTTTATAATGACTCTAAGAAACATTTAATATATTTCATTCATTTACACTAATTAACAAATAATAAAGCCAAATTCCCTTTTCATACATAGTTGCCTAATGTACAATGGCTTTGGTATGCAATCGATATGTGGTAGTTTCCTATAAATTTTCTTTTTACTTAGATATATATATATAGTCTCTTACTCAGTACCAGAGGTCTATGGAAAAGTTTTTAACTTAGTACAAGAGGTTTATGGAAAAATCTCCATCTCAGTGCTAGAGGTCTAGGGAAAATTTCTATCTCAATTTGATATCAGACGTCTATGAAAATGTCTCTAACTCAGTACCACAAATCTATGTAATAGTTTCTAACTCAGTACCAGATGTCTATGGAAGATTCAGAATATCTGCCCAAAATGTGGAAAGGAGTCATTTACCAAATTAATATTTCAATGTACTGCCCTTGGCCAAATCTTTATAATGGGTTCATCTTCCTTACGACTTATCAGTAATGTCCCTTATTTTCTATATTTTACTTTCCAACTAAGGATAAACAGATGTAAGTTCATCAACAGTTGTAAAATATAGGTAAGAAAGTCGGACTTAAAAGATTTATCAGTAAAATATCATCAACCTGCTTCTCTGAAAAATATAGTATGCCTAATTTTTAGTCCCCTATCGGTTCATCGGAAGAGGCTATAGCTTTGCCCTCCGTCCGTCTGTCTGTCTGTCTGTCTGTCCGTTTCTCTGTCTGTCCGTCTACAAAACCTTGATCCTGCGATCATTCTAAAAGTACTTGGAATATTTTCATGGAACTTGAAATATGATAAATGACAATATGGAGATTATGTACATCATTTTATTTTGTTCATATGTTAGAAATGCGGTTGCTATGCAACAAATAGACATGAAATCTTGCAAAAATGATTATATACTTTTGAAGCCGTATAGATATCCATTTTAAACTTGCTACATCAGTTCACATGTCATGTCCAGTAACTCTGGTCATTGATTTCACAAAGTTATCCCCCCCCCCTTATTTACAATGACAATTTTCCAAAAATCTACATTTCTTTGAATATTTCTGGAACCTATTGATGAATTGGACTTTATACAAAATTTTGGGCTTTTATTGTTAG
The DNA here is from genome assembly GCA_021229015.1 of Solen grandis. Lineage (NCBI taxonomy): Eukaryota > Metazoa > Mollusca > Bivalvia > Adapedonta > Solenidae > Solen > Solen grandis. The sequence continues at coordinate 45,918,320 of CM037793.1, read as the reverse complement.
TTTACACAATACGTTTCATTATTTTTCCTTATTTAAACAAAATCGTGCCCCTTTTTACATAGCAAAATATTTATTCACTTGGATGTTTTTCTTTCAGTTACTTTTGAACTTATACAGAACCCATAACTCTTTAGTCAGTCTTACCGATCACACCCCAATGTGCATATATAAATCTTTCTTTGTACTGAAAAATTTAAGCCCCTTTTTGCACATTTTTTTCCTATCGATAAGGAAGCTTCAAAGAGTGGCTTCATACATTTGTTTGAGCAGTCTGTCCTGGATATTGCCTCAGCTAACTACCCGGCTGGATATTGTCGCGTAGCAACATGCATGTGTACTATTCCGATCATCACCTGACCATCACCTGACCATCACCGGATCTCTGTCCACATGAAAATCTGTTGTATAAAACATACCTTCATGTATCATTAACACCGAACTAGTGATTTCAGCAGCTTGAAGTTTGGTTCTATTTAGTGTGACAAAACCCTGATAAGTTGGGGACTTGTATTGCTTGGCAATAGTCTTACTTGTTGAGTATGTTGCTTTGTCTGTAAATGTTCAAATCGTTTATAAATGTATAGGTATGTGTTATATGCTAATAACAGTTATGTACGTTAAATATACAAAGAACGCTTAAAAGACGTGGTCGTTTGGCAAGTTTGACTATTTTCTGATGTTGTTTTTTAACGAAAGCATATAATACGGATAATAATATGTTAATCAAGTTAAATTGAAACTTAAAAAAAATTATAAACATATATCGATGAAAAAGACATATTTTATATGTATTAATCCTACATATATAAAATGAAATGAAAGAAATGTGAAAACACTAAAAATGATACATGAAATATGTGTTGTGTTATCATAAATTGCGTTTTTGAAAGATTGGTATCTATATACATATAGCGAATACACTATTATATCTTAAATTCACATGTTTTATGTAATATCTACTATAATAAACAATTTGCAATATTTTACTTGCTTATATCATGATCACAACACGTGTCTTGCTTATTATTATTATTGTTGTTATTATTATGACTTTTGTATTTGTAGTTATCCTCGCAGAAGTCCGCGCTATATTGAAATCCCGCATGTCAAGTTACGTTACGTCAAACACTCACGTGACATGACGTCAAGGGGATGCAAGTGTATTAATCATTTGAGTGATAGTACTGTCGTTATTTTTTGTAATTATTGTTATTATTATGTCTTTTCAGCATGAAGATTTTTATGACTTCTCAGGAACAAAAAACATCCCATTTACCACCTCGGCAGACGACAATAATACAGATCCCCCGTACCATACGAACATCGTCCTCCCGGCCCACAGGAAGCAGTCGAAGAAAAGACGAAAGAAAGGCCGCAATAAGAAGAGAAACAGGAGACTCAAGAATAAATTAACCCAGTCTCAGTCAGAGGAATATCTGAATCTCACAACAGAACCACGTAAAAATACGAAAAATTGTAAAGACTGTAAAATACGAAAAAGAAAGGGACGAAACCGCTATGAATCTGGGCGGTTAAGTCCGACAACTCTCAGAAAAATATTAGAACGTGTAGCGGACGATACTTTGTCCGGCGCACGCTCAGGGGGCGGGACAATATCCAGCTTGAACGAGGATGCTGCATTTGATCGCCCTACTAAGCATCCAGTTGACAAAGATAGGAAAGAAAGTGAATGGAGTTTTGGGCAGCAGTGGACAAATGTTGCAGAAGACGACACGGTCGACAAAAAGTATCCGACAGGTATTTATAATTGTCGCTTTTTATGAATCTGGGTTTTCCTAAAGAGGCGGATGGAGGCACATCTGACCGCCTCAAGTCCTTTCCTGGCCGGCTCAAATTTGTCATATTGTAAAAAAAATGGGAATAATGCATAGAAAATGAAAAAAAAAATCACAAAAAACATAGGACCCCCCAGACTCCCCTGCCTCCTACAATTTAAAATTAGCCTTCTACTCTGATTCTTAAGGGAAACCCTGGTGAATATGTCTAACAGTTACTGTATAGGTCACAAGTTGGTATATTTCACAAATAAATAATTTCTAATTTTGAATTATCAACATTTCGCGGATAGAAAATAGGCCAACAAGTCCGAAACTCAATTTTTGTAACATTTATCTTTTGACCATTATGATAAGCATTCAATTATGATATGATTTTGTTGTGATTCATACATTGCAAAAAAAAAAATCTGATGTTAAATAATTTTGCACAATTTTTACTAGATAGTGGATATCATTTCAATTTCCTGGCCAAAATTATATAATGACGCTGAAACTATCGCTTAAGTTTTATACGTATTTTTTCACGATTTGAATTGATAACTGCTTTCCTGAATGAAAAGGTTCGATTTGATTTATTTCCTTGTAACATGCTTATTTTGTGTCCAGAAAGTAGGGATAAAGTCCTATCCGATAACCCATTCATACATTCAAAATTATTTCTTTGCTATAATCATTGTTATCAGCACCAAAGACGTTTGGATATCTTATCTATCAATATTCCAGAAACATTTTGGCGAATTTCTTGTTAACCTCGCGGAACCGGTGTATCCGTACGAAGCCCACGCTCATATCGTTTACCTAATTATCTACATAATAATAAATCAGCATATATCAGTAGGATAACGAGCCACCAGTAAAACTCTGGAACATGTGAAATCGGCAATAAACTGCCTCTGAAAAAAGTAGCAATGACCAGAAATTTATTAACTTGATAGCAAATGAAGCACACATGCCATTTTCTAAGACGATGTGAGCAAGCGCTACATTTTTCCTAGTCAATTTTAAATCTTAGCTGGGGGCAAAAAACAGGCATGAAAGGAATTCCTCGAGGGTCTATTTTATACATGCGTTTCAACCGATGACACACAGTAGCACCGGCTCTGTTTCAATGAATTTAACCAAGTAAGCTGTCATTTCCACTCTAAGATTAGATATTCAGTTTAATGTTTTTGTGAATGCCGGCGGCATTGGTGCCAGAGGCGTTCGTAATGGCGGAAGTAAAACAAACAGGTTCTCTTTAATTGCAGATCTGGCAATGATTACCGCAATATGTAGTAGTTAGATTTTAATTTGTTCTCAGCATGCTTTTCTGAAAAAAATATAACTGATATAACTGAAATATTATTTGAAACGAATTTTAGCTCACCTGATCGCACTATTCATTGAGATTTCCATGTGTCCATCATCAGTCGTTCGTCGTCAGCCATTCCTCTAAATGAAATCTCTTCTGAAGCCGCACGAAAGAAATTGATGCAACTTAATTAGAGTAAACGAAGGGGACTTGGAAAGTTCTTTCCAAAACTTGCTAAAATGAACCTGACCAGTGCAAAACTTTGGTCGCAAAAGTTTTCTGTAGCTGCGATAATACTTCAGTGATATAGTGACGACCAATTAGTAACAGATAAATGAAGACCCCGGGGGACTTATGTAGAATTTTTGTTGGAGATTACACTAAATCAAAACTACCCAGCAAGTTCATAAGGCTTCCTCACACGAAACATCCGAATGACTAATGCGGCATTGTAACCCAAAATGGCGAGATAGAACCCCTGCTGCAATGGCAATCAAAATGAGTTTTATCTAAAACCCTTTGTTCTTCTTCTCATCCTGAACCTATGATCAGAATTCAGTGTCATTTTGCAGATATGTCCACCTTATCACCGTCTACAAAAAAAAGCTAAACAAAAGATATCCATTGGGGAAAAGGCTGATTTCATAATGTAATCTAAAGTATTCTTCTCTGATACCACATGCGAGAATGTATATGTAATCATCTCACGATCCTTCTTGAACAGTAATTGGTAAAAGAAAGGCGACCTTCAATAATAAGGCTTCCGTGGGTAGGGGCTGGCCATATGTGATTAACAGTAAAGTCAGATGGTCAAAACCTAAATGACCTACTGTAAAATTATCAATATTCGTTGACATTAAATTTCATTGAGTATGTACTTATGGGAATTCATGTGTACCATTATTCATGGATACATATTCTAGAAAACATAAAGTCTAAATAAAGGGATTGTTGGGATTAAAACCCATGGATTAAACCTTCCACGAAATCAAAGAAAAGTAGTGTCCCACGAAAATTAATGTTTTTATTTAGGTTCATGGTGTTTGGGTGAGCGATCTAGGACCAACTTCGCACACGTGTTTATCTTTTGATCCAACAAAAATAGCGCTTTAACCCTTTCCCTCATATAGACTCATTTTGACGCACTCAATAGGTACCACATAAAGCCTGATCTGCAGAAAACCACACTTAAACCTTACCAAATTTAATTATAAAATCCTCATTTCCAGACCACTGAGGAGCAGCGAACAGCATAAAACCTGATCAGTCTGCGAGTTACTCGCAGGCTGATCTGGTTTTATGCTGTTCGCATAGGTATTTTCATGGTGTCCTCTATGAGGGAAAGGGTTAATGAAATATAGAATCATATGTATACAATCATTCGCAAAAGAAAGTGTGCTCTCAGAATTTCGTTAATGTGTTTTGTTTTCTTTTTTTCTTTCCGAAAAAATATATCACGTATGGTATAAAAACAATTATATATTTATTTCAAAATAAAGCTACTTTTATTTATATGCTGGTAAATTTGCAGCCAAAATATAATACTCTTCTGAAAGAAGTAATGCATTCAAATTAACAAAAGCTTGGATACGTACTTCTTTTGCATTTTGTTATACAATTAATAACATAAATGCACACATGTTTAACCACAGCAAAGGAGACTGAGATCCATGTTCTTCATCTTAAGTAAGTTACACATCGTTATACTTCTTAAGACATGCCTTAAGGCATAGCTGTTTGCATAAAGTTTTAGTTGAATATAATAAATATACCACGTTTATATTACACATTTATCGTAAAATACATATTATCAGAAACTTTATATTTTGAATGCGTCTGTTACAAATGTATATATCATTGCCTCCGGGAATCCCCGGTTATATCAACCGAACAATACCAGGGACGAATTTTATGTTACTTCCGGCGAAGAATCATGATTATTAATCTAAAATCGTTAATCAACAAATATATGATCAATGGTACCTGAAAAGCTATGTGCTATCTTGTTTGAATTGGAATACACTAAAAACTAATGAATTCGACATAATTGAGGCACCTGCTAACCTACATAGTTGCCTTAGCGGCTCCTTAGCGTTATCTCACAGAATCTGCAATTAAACTAACACAACACCCATAACAAAGTTCACCTCGACTGATAAATATGCATACGAACCCATTTTTACCCATAAAACTGCTGCAGGGCCCATTCTGCGCAAGAAAAACATCCGAACTGTTTCCGGAGAAAAAAAATAACCTTTCTTGATTAGATTACTCACACAAAAAAACCAACAACAACATCCAAGCTTCCCTGGATTTACCGTGACTGTCACGCGCCATCTCATAGACAAACGTGCAACGCATATGGTTTTAAAACTGGAATTTCAGCCCAAGTAATTGGACCACCGTGAAATTCCTTAGCCATCGAAGTGGCAGGTTGATTAATCAGGCGGTATCTTTATCTGTCCAAGAGATTGACTGTCCGTAGTTTTGTTAGACCGTGCACGAGAAATGCATCTTAATTAAGTACAGTGTATCATTATTGTTGACCTGAGTGCAGGGTATATTTATTGTATTGTGAACAAGAAGCGAGCATCTTCACCTAACACCAGGCCCCATTTACTAGTTTAAATAATATCTTTGAAACACGTTACGCTAAATCAATCAAAACAACAATTATGATAAAGCATGGATTTGCAATCAAACACAAAAGCATTGCTTTCTTTACATTGCGTTACTAGTTCAGGAATGTTAATAGTATTTTAATTATTTTAATCACCAACTGGGAGTCCATAACCACAGCTGTAAATATAACAAAACAACCACGACAAAGAAAACCTGACCCGACTAAAAATCGCAGTTAATCAAGACAGAATCACACGAAATGAAGAATAAAAACTTCCTGATTAGATCGACAAAGACCTTTATTAACATCTGGAGTCATGAGTGTATCATAAAATGCATTAACTTTGAACATAAAAACAAGACAGACTAGCCTTGTATCTCCTCCCCGCGTGCAGAGCGCCACGTGCTCACAGCGCCCGAACAGCACGTGCACGTTTAAACGATAATCCGCACAGCATCGGACGTTTCTGTTATAAGTCAATTATCTCGCTGGAGTCGCGAGATTATCGCGAGGGAAGCGTTGTTTAATGATCAGAAAGATTTTGTTTTCAAAAAATGGCACACACAAGTAGAAACCATTCATCTTTTTCAAACATAGTGCAAGGACCCCCATAGATTCATGAATATAAGTTTCATAAAAATATTCTCCGTTCAGTTTCTTGTCGGTGTTATCAATACTCATATGATCACTGGGCCTATTCTTTGCCCGCCAAAAAGTTAAACTTGCAAAATTAAAGTGTCAATTTATCATCACTGCTGATACACGACTAAGCGATAAGGACATCTGGACTAGGTTTTTTTACAATTTCAGCTGTTAAGATTAAATACTTTTTTCATCTTGTTTATTTAATACTACGTATAATATCTGTTAAAATGCGTTTGAAATTGTATGGATTAAAACAAAAATTTCATCAACTAAGCCTTTGGGTCCTCCATCCAGTTTCTTACAATAAATATATATGCCAACAATATCAGCCTGGAAAATGACTGTAAAATAACAGAGATACGTTTATGTAATTCGGTGTATAGCATTTCCCACAAACATTGTTATATATACATGTATTTACACGATACCTAAGAAACATAGATGTATAAATAAAACGAAAACAAGTATTTTTGGCGGGATTTTCGTACCCGATGCTTGAGTATTCGCCCTAACTCTATTTCTAACATCACACATTTAGGAATTGGAATCAACCGGTATAGAAAAACATTTTTTATTTAATGATTCATTTTCACTTCCTTATTATCTAGGAACAGAGAGTGTTACTGACGCCAGATTGACACCATGGACGTCTTGGTCATCGTGCAGCACCACGTGCGGAGCAGGACAGAAGGAGCGCGTGCGCGAGTGTGGGACTGCCTGTAAAGAAGTGGAGTCCATGGTTTGCATCAGTCCACCATGTGAAGGTATTTCAATATCTGTATTTTTCCATTTATATCTATATCACAGTGACACCTACATTAAGGCCTTCATGTCTTCTCCCTTAATTTGCCATTTTAAACAATTGCCCTGTCTAAAGTCACAGAGAGGTGTGGTGTTTTCTGTGATTTTGGCCCTGTTATCTTCTATACCATGATCAGCGAGAACCACCTACAACTTGGCGGTGTTCTCGGCTTGTCTATTTGCTATATCGTTTACTATCAAAACAGTAGCTGTTCTCATTTTATTATAGTTATCTTCAACATACAGCAGGGTAAACCTAATCTTGCACTGCCATCTTTATAGACAGATATCTGGAATTCTATACCAACCAGAAAGTGTTGACTCGTTAAGAATTTATTATCAATTATTTCTTTGAGTTTCCTGACCTAGTCGGTTTATTACATAGTGTGGGATGAAGATAATCTCGACCCCATTGTGCTACCGAGATAAGGTCTCGTGCTCTTATTGTGTCCCCTGAAAGGGCGGGGTAGATATTTATTCGTGACGGTGGATGCGAGAGCTACATCTCGTGCAGTCAGTAGTTCACTTGGTAATTTATCAATCGTTTTATCATAATTTCTGTATCAAAGCTGATAACCATTAAGTTAGTATACAAAACAGCAGAGTTATGTCCCTTTTTATTATTTTTATTATTTTTATTTCATGAAATTTTGAATATGAATTGTTGTGCGATTTTTTTAGAATGGCGGGTAGTCAATTTCTTTGGCAAGTTTGATAACCCCTTGCATTGCTTTGATGATATCAATTCGATTTCGATAGATAAATTATTTATAATGAAATTTTACATTGCTTGCTTTAATTACATTACATTTATGCCCCATTTTGTATTTATATTTGGCAAGAATAACTTAAGTAGGTGGTATTTTAAACGGTTTAGATAAAACATTCGAATTAGTGAATTCAAATTTTAGATATGTCCCTTTAAAATTAAGTTTTTTTCTCCTTTTTTATCTCATTTACATATATGTATTTGTCCGATAATTCTGAATTCTGAAGTAAAGGAGACGTATGATATCAATTTCTTATGAATTAACAAATTCGTTAATAAGGTCTCCACCAACCAGCCAACAAACCAAATTAGTGACCGACCTACCTGTATAACGATGCATTTTTTGTTACGTGGTACTTATCCTAAATTGCATCAAGTCTCTTGTTGTCGATCATATTTATCATAACAATCCATAAGTTTCTAACCCGTACAATGAATTAAAAAATATCTTTATTCTGCATGTTTACAATCGTGCCAATAATTGCCATTACCTATGGCAGATGTCATAGTTAACATTTTTGTCGTCTTTCACATACTCTCTCCCCTTTACAGACCTCCCCCTTTGTCGATAACATGTTAACAACAACATTAGCAACATTTTTCGTTTGGTAACCCAGCATGAGTACCAGCAGAAGACAATTTCCCGCCATTCTACAGGTGTCTGTGATTTAAGCGATATTTAACAAATTTACTAGAAGTTCTTTCTGGTGCAGAATTTCGAATGTATTTCCGGAATTCGGTCAAAAATAACCCCTGCTTTCTCATTTAAGCGTGAAACGTTATAAAAATAGAATAAACAGGAGCAAGGCACCGCCTGGATTTCTGGATTTACATCTGTTCCATGATATATCTGAATTCACTCGAGTATCAATATACATGTATGTAAACAGAAACAACATTTGCTACTGTCTCTGGCAAGGACATTCAAGACAAATGCCTGCATCATAAACATCATTGTTTCCCTATATGAATAGACCAAGACATTTATGTTTTAGCGAATATTTTCAGTCAGTCGGAAAGGTAAATATTTATGTCAAATTAATCATTCACTAAAATGTCGTTTACTTTAACTTTATCTGTAATGTATTACTGATTGATTGCGAGCCTGACACACTAAGGTAACACCATGTCGTTTCTCTGATTTTAGTCAATGTCATTATACTGGTAATGTCAGTGTTAATTAGAAATACTGTCTGGTCATGATTTTGAACCGGTCCCGGTGGCCTAGTGGTTAGAAAGTCTTCTCCTAAACTGAAAAGTTTTAGATTTAATCCCCGGTCACGATATTCAACTTTGCACTTGTGGGGAATGGTATGGTCATGTGTGGTATCATGCCATTTGTCAGGATAATCAAATACTTGTCAGGATTGTATGGTTGGGTGTGGTATCATGTCACTTGTCAAGATTGTATGGTTGGGTGTGGTATCATGACACTTGTCAGGATTGTATGGTTGGGTGTGTTATCATGTAACTTGTCAGGATTGTAATGGTTGGGTGTGGTATCATACCACTTGTCAGGATTGCAATGGTTGGGTGTGGTATCATGTCACTTGTCGGGATTGTATGGTTGGGTGTGGTATCATGTCACTTGTCGGGATTGTATGGTTGGGTGTGGTATCATGTCACTTTTCAAGATTGTATGGTTGGGTGTGTTATCATGTCACTTGTCAGGATTGCAATGGCTGGGTGTGGTATCATGTCACTTGTCGGGATTGTATGGTTGGGTGTGGTATCATGACACTTGTCAGGATTGTATGGTTGGGTGTGGTATCATGTCACTTGTCGGGATTGTATGGTTGGGTGTGGTATCATGTCACTTGTCAGGATTGTATGGTTGGGTGTGTTATCATGTCACTTGTCAGGATTGCAATTGTTTGGTGTGGTATCATACCACTTGTCAGGATTGCAATGGTTGGGTGTGGTATCATGTCACTTGTCGGGATTGCAATGGTTGTGTGGTACCATACCACTTGTCAGGATTACAATGGTTGGGTGTGGTATCATACCACTTGTCAGGATTGCATGGTTGGGTGTGGTATCATGTCACTTGTCAGGATTGTATGGTTGGGTGTGATATCATACCACTTGTCAGGATTACAATGGTTGGGTGTGGTATCATACTGTGACTGGATGTGGTATCATGTCACTTGTCAGGATTGTATGGCTGGGTGTGGTATCATACCACTTGTCACTTCACTTGATATCGTAGTGAGTGACTTCCTAAAAGACTAATACTATCGATAGAACGTTTAAACACACCATCCAATAATGATGGCACTATAGCTTAGTTCTTGTCATTCTATGTAGACTCTTACAGGTGATGCTTCTTCATATCACATCACGGTGGAAAAACATTACATTATTTATCAAAACTTTTTCCAACCTTGAAATGGGCAATCGGATTAATCTCATTCGAAACTGTAGCTCAGGTTCTTTACTGTCTTCACGGCGGGACCAATTAAATTTCGGTATATTAGTTAAAAATGTGTAATAAATGAATATTCATAAGGTAAAGGGTCAATTTAATATACGAACACCTGAAAGAATGTGAACTTTCTATAAGAATTTTGTCCATTATTCAGAAAATCCAACCACCGTCGAGGTTGTTTGTGTGAACCATTCTTCTGTTTCTTTACCAGCATTCAGTGCATTTCTGGCATGAATGGGATAACAAAAATTTGTTTTCCATTTCTGCAATAATTATGAGGCGATCATGCCATTACCACTGTCCTGATAAACCTGTCACATTCGTGGAACCGGTATAACATATCCATCGAGGAGTTGAGATAGTAATAAAGCACGCCTTCTGCCAAGAACATAATCACGTTTTTTTTTTTCTAGGCGATTGTAATTAAGGGCATTTGTTTTGATTTTAAGAATGGAAACACTCTCGCAGCGATGATGAATATGTTATTTCTGTCAGTCTAACTAAGCTCTGTTTTCAACATTAAAAACCTCGGATTGTGAACTTTGCATGGTTTTCGTGTCAAAACAAACAATCGTATCCAAGTGTTGAAATACAGAAACCAAAGGAATTGGAGTTGAGTTGGAGAAACGAGCATTCCCCGCGTGTTACTTGATTAAAAATGATACAGGCGGACAGCTGTGGAGCCCCGGCGATTTACCTTATCTTCCTAATGTTCATGGTACACTTAGGGCTCAATATCTCTACTTAGTTTCGACAAATTGTGAAAACAAAGGTACATAGTATCGATACACAAATCTCACGGTCAGTCAAGAAGCACGTTTGAGATTGTTGTTTAGAGCTCAGATAGTTCACTAAGCAAACATTACTATTTATTGTTTTAGCAAAAAGGTTGAGCATTAAACATTTCCAATTGTTTAGAATGGCAATCAGATAAGATTTGCTTGCTCTGTTCTCAATGCATTAGTCTTTCCTGAAATATTACGTCATAGATTGATCTGACCAAATCAGGAGGTATGACCGTCAATTAATCCATAATTTTTTCCAGGACTGTTAAATGTTAAACGATACCGATCATATTGTTCACATGATGATGATGATGTAAAGGTGTATTTATCTTCACAAAAAGTCCTAAAACTCATTTTATCCTGTCCAGGTGCAGCGAGTGAGAACTCCTCGGCGATTACTGAGTTCTACAAGTGGGAAGGCGAGGGTTTTGTGCCACCAATGCAAGTCCCCGAGGAGGAGTTCCTCGATCCCAGTAAGTTAAATGCAAGACCTAGGAACTTCTTCATTGTAATCCATCCATACTGATGTAAAAATCTGAAGTACACATGTCATAATGTCATGACACTGACTTCAGGGCATGATTTATACGTGCGGATGTTTTTTTCTTCTTACATTTTTAATGCAGTTTACGCCCATAATGAAGATGATATAAATCTAAAATCTAGATATATATTGCTTGTTGCTGCATAAGAAATTATTATAGAGTTTTAAAAAGTGTTATAGATTAAGTAACTATTCAGATAGCAATGTATATCATAAAACAATTTATGTATTGAAAACAATTTATTTATTAATATTGTTTTGTTTTTTTTTATTCCGCAAGTCTGAGTAACCTCCTTCCGTCTGTTATTCCATGTTGCTACCTTCCAGATGAAGATGTGTGTCGGAAGTGGGTGCGATGTAACAAGGAGTTTGCTCATGAGTTCATCAAAAACTCGTCTTTACCTTCTTGCCCCTGTGTGTTCCCATTACAACGGGTGAGAAGCAAGCAAATCTGGGACAAGGATTTAAAGCGGGAAATTCTCTGGGTGGACGCTAGTTCTCACAGCGATCTTGTATACAAACCGGAAGCTTCAGTGTGCATGCGCTCTCAGCTCTTTCCAGGGACGGTAACTCTGGCGGTACAACAGTGTTGCTATGATAGCGCGCACCTGCTCGTGACACGCGGGAAGGCCGCTGGTACCCCAAATCTGATCAGCAAAGACATATCCAAAGAGCTCCATTACAAAGTTGATCTGCTACCATGGATCATTTGTAAGGGAGACTGGACCCGGTGAGAATAATACCACTATTTCAAACTTTGATGTGAAAAACTAATAAATCAAATCAAAGGTCTATAACATAAAAGTATATATTCATGAAATGTTTTATTTTTAATTGTTGTAACAAAACAAGATCGCAAAGCATAGGCCCCTGAATCATGCCTGTGTATATAACTCACCAACCAGATAATTCCAAACATGCATTGCTTTTCTTAACAATATTTATCAATATTACTTCTATGTTGTTTTTGCTGTTGGTGGTGATGGTGGTGTCGTCGTTTTGGAACAACAGCGATGCCCAACTGGACACTCAAATGTAATCAACTTCCGCAAGCCAAGTGTAAGCTTTCTCACATTAAAAGTCTGATTGACCAAACGGGAACTTTAACCCTTAGTGGCTACGTGATAATAACTGCTAGGCCACTGCTAAGTAATTTCTTTCATTTTCAGAGAGAAATAATGTACGGCACCAGTAATCAATATTGTGATGTTTCTGTTATTCCAGGTATAACGAAGTACTACCCCCGAACAACGCTCTCAGTTGTCCGATAAATCCGGATGACCAGGAAATTGTGAGACAGAAAACGGAAGTGAAAAACTTCTGACAGTTGACATCTAGACACTCAGTGTACTTATATTCCAATGACCTACTGTAGGTTTCTGGTCGGTAGTGTGGGTCGATTAGAGTGAAAAGAACCCATTGGAGAGAGAAATGAGACGTGGTTCTTTCACACTTGGTGTTTATTTTGAATAGTTGGCAAATAGACTGCTACATTGATATGTCATTCAGGTTTCAGGAGGAAAAAAACTCTTTTGGTAAAGCGACTTTCTTGCCAAGATTGTGTGTGGAATGAAGGGTTGATTTTAGGTTAAGAATGCAGTTGATGTCCACTAAGGAAGAAGTGGGGACGTTATAATTATACTAAGCAATAAGAAAAATGCAGTAAGAGCTGTAATATATATGTTATTATGAAAGTGAGGTACATGTAGCCATACTTTAACCTTGAATCAGTTTCTTTGAATTTTCTTAGAAGAACATGTATATATTTATTTTGGTGAATAAAAGTCAGTACCCTAAAACTTTCAAAGTACCTCAACATTGAAACATCCAATCAATGTCATACAAACGACTTTTTCATTTTATCTAAGTCTTTAATGAATACTTATTGATTTTGTGGTTTATGATTTATACTTGTATGATCTATATTATTGCAAATATTTCAGGACATGTTGTGTTTGATATAATTGATCCAAGGACTGTCAGTCCATCAGAATATAATTCCATTAGACCTTTGAGAAGGAAAATTTAATAATTATTTTGCCCACGCCAACTTAAACTCGTTTTGATTTGACCAGGTGTAAGGTTTATATTTTATGTACCTTTCTTATGAGATAAATATTTTACATCATGAAAACAGTTTTCGTTATATTCATGTTGCATTATGATTTACACCTTAGTAAGAGCGTCTTTTCCTTTTTCGTACGACCGAAGTGTCGTTGTATGTTCTACCCCCCAAATTCGTCCGTCCGCTGTCTGTCCGTTTGTTAGCAGACCCTTATGAACAAAGCATGGGGGGTTTGGTTTAAATTAAAAAAATAAAGTTTGATTTTGTACTCACGTGCAACTTTAAAAAAAATATGGTATTTTGTCACATTTTCCTATAGTTGAAACGTGAACACAGCTCCTTTACACTGCAGGAGGGATTTGGTTCAAACTTACCCACAATACTTACTTATTTTTGCATGAAGGCTGCATTTTTTTTGCTCACATAACATTTAAACACTTTGTTATATTTTCTTATATAGTGTTATGTAAGCACAACTCTTACACTACAAATGTGATTTGGTTCAAACTTAACAGTTACACTTGTCTCCATATGTCGTTTTGCATTAAGGCAGCATTGAATAACCACACACATACTGAGTTATGGCCCTTGATCACATGCTTTTTCCGATAAAGGGTTCTGTAAGCATGAGCTCCTCTGATTCAAATTCACCCAATATGCTTATTTCCCGATTTTTGCCCACGTTTGAATCTTAATTGACCGTGGGATATTTGGTTGTCAAAACTTCGTTCTCATGACTTATTGATTAGGCATTTCAATGGATCTGTGGCAGAGACAGCGCGGCGACAGCAGGGATCATTTGACTAATGAAACGGTGCTGGATTTTGAAAGTTTCGTTCTACCATGTAGAGCTGACGTCACGCTCCTCGCCTAAGCGATGCGGTTTATCTTGCGATCAGCTTATACTTATGTTAATTCCAACGAAGAGTATTCAAAATACTTTGAGTCATGTCATTGGTCAGCAAGTAGCTTATTGATATTCCTGAAAACGAAGTTTTGCCAGCTAAAAATCCCACGGTATATAAAGAAGTCATCATTTAAAGAGTCAAAAAGGTCGGTGAAAAATAAATCGGGGGCCCATAATTCTCCCAAAGTAAATTTTGCATACTTTTATTTTCTTTTTTTTTTTTTTTCTTTTTTTTTGTTAGTTTTTTTGTTTGTTTTTTTTTTTTTTTGTTCATCCAATTTTCTTATGAATATGCAATTTTCAGTGAATGATGTGTCAAACTTATAACCATTTTTATTACTCAGATTACTCTGTGAATGTATTTATATTGTTTTAATTTTTAAAGAGAAGACCACTGCTTCTTTTGTAACAATGAAACAACTATTGACTTATAACAGGTTCGAATTCCACCAACGATACTTAAATTCTTAAACTAGGTAGATACACATTCCTCCATTACTATTTTATGAATTATTTAAGTACACGACTAAGTTTAAATGAATAAATACGTTAATAATTAACAATAATTTATTAGCAATGAAACATTTGGGTATTTTTATTTGAGAAACAAAACTAATGAAATTTGACCTGAAGTATTTCAGTTTTACATAGCGCTAAGAATTGTTGGTGGAATTTGACCCAGATGTATTTGTTTTTGTGTTGGAATAAAATCTACCTCAGATTTATCCATATTTGGTGACTCTGATCTGAATAAAAGCAGTTTTGAGTCTGCTCTCAGTACCCCATTTCAGCCAAATGTGATCATTTTATAGAAATGTATGTTTTGTAAAACATAAAACACATTGATTTATTACTAAACAAAATGTAATGAGGACGTCTCCTATGAACTGAAATTAGCAAGTATAACATGGAGATAGGCTGGAAAAAAAACATACACATCACTAAAATATTTAAGATATATGTCTTATTTTTATTTTTTAATGTATTTATGCATGGAAAGTACTGTTGCTGAACTAATTTCATCAATAATAAATGAAATGAAAATTAATTAATTTTTCAAGAAATGTTTTGTTGAGAACAAACTCAAACTGCGAAGTTTAAGAGAGGTCACCATTTCTAGTTCATTTGTGTTTAATCACGAGGTCCGTCAATATTTTAATGATTTTCTTTATAATTTTATTTAGTTCAAAAATGCATTTTATATTTTTTTCTTTTTATGTTATTAAAGTGTTTTATCAAAAAAATGTATTTTATTGTTCCTTGTTTGTGTGAGTGTGTTTCAGAAATATAATCTACACAAGGTATCATTCTTAATGCTTAAGGGCAATATGTACCAATGTTTTTGAAAGTATTGATTTTAAGGGGATTTTTGCAATTAAAACATAATTCATTTCTGAAAGAAATTAAACATTCTAATTAACGAAAATCTGGGTACATTTTTTATGTTTCCTTGAGTGTTTTATAAGCAAGTGTCCATACACTTAAATAATCAAACAATCTGTTTTCTAAACATTTCACCGTGTTAATATTAGATGCGAACAGATTTTTAAAACACGTATTTTGTAATGTTTCGGATTAAGTTTCGGTTTAATTAAAGAGGTTCTTACAAATTATACTTATCCCTCTCGACGGTTCCTTGGTTAGACCAGTACTTTGCGCCTGAGAAGATTATAGAAAACCATTGCTCTCAAACCAACAAACTTCGGTCTGCTAACCACTGAAACACAGAATCCGCGATACAAGGAGAATAGTTACTGGTTTAAAATAGATTGATCCCATGACTATTCCACATCTAGAGTATTTCCAAGTACCAATACTCCATGTATATTTAACGACAAGCATGACAGGGGCCACAGTCGAATTAATATCTTGAGGGTATGCGAGTTTATAGTACAACCAGACTTCATATGAAAAATATCTTCGTATACGTAAATTCAGATGCAGTATTGTAATCAGTATGTATAATAAAGGGTTTTAATTTAATATTAAAAATCATGAAATATATATCTTACGAATTTTAGTGGAGTGTAATTTTGCGCCCCTTTGATTTGTGAGCCAGCTTATTCTGGGAATGACGTAAGCAAGGATTATTTTCCGGAAATGTAATCCTCGTTTCTTATTAAATGCATGAAAATCATAAATCTCATAATATACTATGTAAAAAAGGTAGAGTTCTATCATGGTTAACAAGTAACGGTCGGTTACTATGTTCCCTCAAGTTGCAGCTTCTTAATCCAATAGAATTCTATTTCTGTACTCTAAATATGTTAGGGGATACAATTATCTCTATTTTGAACGTTCTAGCAACTTAATTCTAACGTAACTTGGTCTATATTCGTGAAATAGACATTTAAATCTGGATACATGGTCCAAAATATACCCATAATTGAGTCAAATTCTCTTCCTTACATGATGAGGTTAATGCAATCGCTGGTTCATTTCTAGGGTTAAGAACATGGTTGACTAGGGACTAGATATAAATATACGACAATTGTATGATAAAAACAACTTTACTTTCAATTCCGTACTGCTACAATATGTGAAGTTACAGTATAGATATTAGTGGAAGTATAAGGCAAGTGTATGAGTTTTTCATTCCGTACTTCTACAAAATTGAGATTCCTTATGCATTGTTATAAATATATGTTCATAAATTATTCTTGCAAATCACGGATTTTTGATCCAAAAAAAAAATTCTTCCTCATAATTAGTTTGTAACTTAACGATTTCGATATGTCCATCATATTGTCTTTTCCGTTCACGAACGTTGATTGTGGTTCGTATATGACTTCATAATTCCATGAGCAGTATTATAATGTCGGAAAGCTCGTCTGTGTCTATTTCACCGGCTTCTCTCGTACTGGGAAAGGCTGGAAACAAACAGATGTATTACATTACGCACAGCGAAATACCATTAATTTAAAAGGACCACAATAACAACTGTTGTCATTAATAAGACCATCTTGGAAAATAAATAATATCCCCCA
Organism: Solen grandis; assembly: GCA_021229015.1. NCBI lineage: Eukaryota > Metazoa > Mollusca > Bivalvia > Adapedonta > Solenidae > Solen > Solen grandis. The sequence continues at coordinate 45,900,676 of CM037793.1, read as the reverse complement.
ATTTTGTTTACACTGATGGGATTAGGTGAAAGAAAGGCGAATACCCGAGTCATCCGAACAATTATTAACCGCCAACTAATTTCACAGAAAACATTGGATTGACCTAGACGCTTTGATTATCAAATGGGGGCTTCTTCGGCTATACTGTATATCAAAAAAAAAAAACTCTTGGTCACCACAGGCACTGATATTTGTTATTAATTGGAAAAATTCTCCACAAAAAGTTCCGGAGACATCAGTCACCGCAGCTTAATTACAAATATCCTCGCTCGCTGGAAGGGGGCTTTCTCATTAGTAAGACGTGCTTACTGATGTCCGTGACGATCAGGTGTCGACTAATTAATTTTGGAAGAGCACACATTTCATATAAAGTTCTCTCGTGATATCATAGGCACTTTGTTAAGATACTTTTGGCAACCATTTTGTTTGGCATAAGTTAATACTGCCCGAAATTTGAGATACTTTTAAATCACTACTGTAAAAGCTTTATGAATTTCTTTAAATACGAACATACTATTTTGATATATTCAAATGTAAAAAAAAAAAGTTAGATTGTCGGTTTTAAGATATTTTTTCTTTAGAATGCGTTTATTTTTAGTATATATCCATATTAGACAAAATATGAATTTCAAGAGCTTTTAAATGGTAGATCTATACACATTTTAGTTTTTGGAGCAGAAATAAGGAAATTATAACAAAATGAATTTTTTACTTCGATTATTGCATAAAAATCCATTGAATTTGCCTTTCAATATGGCTACTTATAGCAATATAATCAAAGTAACCTGTCACTCTTGAACTTAAATCTCAGTTTTGCGAGTTATTCGTTATTTGTTTATTTATTGTTGTTTTGTTTTAATGCATATTTAATAATCCCCCCCCCCCCCCCCGGCCAAACCCTCTTCCCCAAAACACACACACACCAATCTTGACCAGGACCGGGCTTCAACTTATACTCATGGGTACAATTCAAACGCATCTGCCCATACCGAAAAAAAAAAGGAATAAATCGATGGTTGATCAACGGCAGCAGTCTCGTTAGTTAAGCCGTCCTATTATATGTTTAACATCAGAAAAGAAAATGTTGCATTTGTATAAATAGGACTGGTACAAACAAGTTATCATTCAAAACGTAAATACGTAAACATGATCGAAATCCATCTGCAGAACCGCTGGTTTTCGTGCTAGTAAGATCGTTGTCATAACAACATTGTCGAGACCTCTTTGCCCTGTCACAATATTGGAAACAGTCCCGGTGATAATTGCGATCGGAAATGGATTTCCAGTAAATATAGATATTTAGGTGTTGGCAGCTTCTCTCGTTTTGACATAATGACTTCTAAACAATAAACATTATTTCGCAATGCTTATGAGATGCTTGGTAAATACGTTGAGAAATCAGAGGTTTCTATTATTCCACTATGTCTGTGAAAAAAAAATCTAAGCACTGGTCCAATCCTCATACAATTGAGAAGGATAAATGAATTTATTGTATAAACTTGGAAATTATCGTGCACCAATTTGTTGTAGTTATCAAAATTAATGTACATGTATCTTTCCGACGGTAACTTGCAACTGTTCCAAGTCCCAATCTACCTCTGTCTGAGGAATAGGGGCTCTTAGAATTATAGAAAATACTGAAAAATATCATACGCATGCTTCAAACATTAAAACACAATTTCCCATATCTCGTGTAATGAGTGTATTTTCTGCACAGAGAATAAGATTGAGAGAAAAAACACGCAGTTCACTGGAACACGGGAAATGGCATATAAAGGATGATATGCATGATTACATATCTTCGAGAAGTGGTACATTTTACGCGAAACACAAGTGAAAATTGTATCACTTTGAGATGAGATATATCCCATATCTGCTCAAAACACTTTTTTTTTAACTTCTGGTCCCGAGGTTATAAATATTTTTCGTGCTCAACTCAGGTTTGTGCTCTAAGTTCAAATTTTGCTATACTTTCTCTGTTCCACAGTTAGCCCCTACTACAATTTACATAAGCTCACTATCAAAGTTACTCAGTTTGTTTTGATATACATAAAATAAGCAAACCAAGTTTCAGTCTCAAACTGAGTTGAGCTGGAAAAGTTTTATAACCTCGGGGCCTGCTATATACCAATATACATACAGGTACCCTTCCTTAGTTAAAAAAATATTAATAATAAGCAGTATCGGCGGAAATCTATATCACTCACAATGTGGGAGTGTGATGTGATAGAACAGAGCATTTCATCAGTTTACTGTTAGCATAAAATAAACCATAATACCAAGCCTTTTTTTAATTAATACACACGAACAAACTTATGTAATTCACCTTGTCCAAAACTCTGGCGAAGATCGCTGAACAGCCGTCTCCAGTATTCCAGCATCCTGACCAGTTTTGGTCAACGCTGTTGTTGAGCAAATCTTAGTTTCTTTCTTCCTTTAGGATAAAATGTATTTCGATTATTGTATAAAAGAAATCTTGAACGTTGAGATTCCAGATACGAACGACGTTGAATGTTCTGACGTTGCTTCCATTGACAACACCGTGACGTCATTTTTGCACACATTCATTTTCAATTATTATTTACGTCATGTTCAATAGGAGTGGAAAATACAGCGAAAACACTTTATCTTTCAACTTAACTTAAAGTCATTTCAGTCAAATATTGTAGGATCATTAATTTTCGTTGACCTCAAATTTCGTAGAATCTTTAAAGTCAGTTTCGTTGGTAAATACAATCGTGGATTCATGTACATGTACTAGAAAACATGAAGTCTGTTAAATAACCAGATTTCGTGGAGATTAATATTCGTGGGAAAAAAACATCCACGAAATCAACGAAAATTAGTACCCCACGAAAATTAATGATTCTGCAGTAGATTTATTGTTGTACGTTTCTCTTGGTTAAACATCCAATTGACAGTATTTCAGTCAGTTGGGGACCTGTGTCTACATTAGAAGATTATATTGCTGCGACACTAAAATGTCAAGCTGTCACATCCTGCGAACGGGCCAATCAGTCTTGAAAATATCATTAGGCAAGGGATATATACTACTACCATTTTTACAACTTTGGTTGATCTTGGTCGGAGATCAAACCAACGACCTCATGATTTCTGGGCGGACAATATATATAGGATCTATAGAGTTGTCATATAATATAGAATTTTATTAAACGAGTTCAAGAAAATGGTAAAAAAACGAGCCTCTAGCGAGCTTTTTACCATTTTTTTTGGACGAGTTTAATAAATTTTATATTATATGACAACTCATATGAGATTCTTTTTATCACATGACTTTAAATGCTGAGATTTAATGGATATTTGACGCTTCGTGCGCGATTTTGGACGTTTTTATCCAATGATCTGTATTGGGTAAAATGACGTCAAGGCGTTGTTATATTACACGCGTTAAATATAAGAAAATATGTAATGACTATATTCAGTCTACTAGCAGTTATCTCTCCTTCATTCTTCGGCTTTTTGCTAAGTGAGCGTGCAAGGGAGATCACTGTGAGGAGTTTGGGTTATATTACATAGAAAATAAGGAACGCCATATGATAAAAATACATATGTAACCCTTCCAGCTATGTCATATCATTTCCCACTCTCTTACACATCGGCTCACATTACATTCACCTCTGTGGTGGGCTCAGAAAGTAGTTCCAAATATATGACGTCATCCAGACCGTTGTTCAAATATTTAATTTGAAGGAGACAAGATAGGCCCCTTAAACTGTGAAATATATATAAATAGCACCACTGATCCTGATCGAAATGGTCATTAAAATTGTAGTAGAGGTATAAAATGGCACTTGTACTATCTTGACATAGAGCTAGCTTTTATGGCGACGTGGTAGAGTGTCCGATTTGCATACCGAGGGCCCCGAGTTCGATACCAGCTTGCGGTAGTAGGATTTTACTTGGTTACATTTGGCGCCCAACGTAAATAACTCACAGTTGTAAAAGGGATGGCACCCTTAGAAAGTCCCACAGACGTTCATACTTGTGACAGGGGCGATATTTTAAGATAAATGGATAATTTGGTGGTCCTGTTAGTGTTTTTCCCCTTTGTTATACAAAGGTAGACTACCTTTGGTGGTAAACATTCTGAAAGTAGTGTCCACTTTGAGGTCATTTCATGGGTCAGTGATTTTCCCGCCTTGTACTTGTGCAGTCGAGAAAAGAGATTTGGACTGAGCGGACGTGTTTTATCTGGCTTTTTAATATTTCCTTAAAATAATATTTCTCGACAATCGGTTTGTATATCTGTATAATTGTTATTGGTTCACTTTGAAAATACTGTGTAGCGTCTCTTATTTTTGATTTCTATCTAAATTTACTTCAATGAGTAATTTTGGTAATTCTTTGATAATTTAAGCAATGGTTCAAGATTGCTTTCGTTCTTGGCGGTAACTGCATTTTAAATATAATGTTCACAATTCTCTGAATCTGTTTATTACACACGTTAACTACTCACAGGCTAACAGAAGTCACGGGAGCGATTGTGCCGATAATGACGTGAGGTGAAAGCGGTTGATTCCATAAATTGGTGAGTTTGAATGTACATCTGTAATACTTGTAATACTCATGTGTGTACATGTATATTTGTTGTGAACCTGTAAATGCTATATTCGTGTATGTACATTTGTGTCTTAATTGTCGTTTATAAATGTATGAAGATAACTTTGACACATTGATGGCCACAGACATTATTTAGGATTTATTATAAACTCATTGTCTTAAATATGAACTGTAATTGATTTATTTACTCAGCTCAATATTGTGACATCCAGCTGTACGCATTTTAATATAACATTGCTTAGTGTATTTTATATATGTATTTACAGATCGCCGTACGCTGTACGCACCTATGGATGTGACATATTAAAATTATATTGAACTGAATAGCTTTTGTGTTTAACATGCTAGCCTGGTTTTCATTAAAAAGCACAAAAGTTACAAAATTACAAATTATGAAAATAAAAAGCTGGCTTTAAATTACGATATCCGGTTGAACCTGTAAATATTTACATTTGCAGACGAGCGTTTGCGGATTGTTCCCATCGGAGAAATAAGGCAGAAAATAGTTCCGATAATAACATTTAAATTAATATTTTACATACGTTTTATGATGATTTAAAAAGTATTTATTCAATGTTTCTATACTTTAGATCCGTAAAATACACTTAAACCTACGTTATATGATTGCTTTCTGTTTTGACAAGATTCTTGTCATTGAGTCCGTTGCAGAGATGTTATGTGAGGAACGAACGACAACTCTGCAGGGAGATTGATCATTTCCAGTTGGGTGCCTGACTTTCGCATTCTGTTTGTATGATTGGTCCACCAGTAAAATACCTGAAGTCCTGTAGATTTGCAATGCAGACCAATTGGATATGATACCACAGCTAATACAGTAAACTACTTTTGACAAACCGCCTGGCATGAAATCAACCTGAATAAATTATATTTATATAAAATGGTATAAATCCATGTAACTGTGGACAAACGTAGTCACACACACACACACACACACACACACACCACACTTATTTGTGAGAGTAAGTAATAAAACTCAATCAACTCTTCAAAATATCAACCACTCCTAGATTATCGTCGGAAACCCCTGGTTGACTCAATCCGTTTACAAGATGATATCGATCGATCGGGCGTGGTAATCTGACGATGATCACGCGTATGAAATCGTTTCTCGCTGTTCGTAAACCTATCTTCCTTGCAATGTGTTCTCTTCAGTCTGGATGTATTCCAGAAAGCCATTTTAAAAGTCGGGTCTTTCTAAGAGAAACGGGATCCTGTTTATTTTTGTTTTGTTTGTTTTTTTCCTTACAATTAACGGTTTTGTCTAAAAAAATAATTTTCTACGTAAGAGTTTGCGAATAAGTAGAAAAATATTTTCCCTTTATATGTAGTCACGATAGGGCTGTTGGGTGTTTATTAGTTATTTAAGCACGGGATTCACGTGCATTATAGGGATGTGGTTCATTCAGCGTTGAGACAGCGACTAGTTTCAGGATTGGTATTCACTATGATTTATTTATAAATGTTGTCAATTAATATACATGGCAGCGAGGGGATGTGAGATGTTATATGTGTTAATATTGTAAAATATCAGCACTTATTTGTCGTTTGTCTCAAACGCTTCCAACAAATTAAACATGTTGAATGTTTATGTTGTTTTGTTTTGGGTGTTTAATGGAACTACAGGTATATATTTTAACTCGACTATTCGAGGAATAAGGAGGGCTATCCCACTCACCCGAGTGTCAGCGTGGCCGAAACAGTTAAGTTTTTCGTGCCACCTCACTTCATTACTAATGAACCCCTTAAGGTATTGCTTTGAAACTCAGAATACTTGTCTTTGATCATCAACCCAAATGTAGGCAATTGGGGATAACTCTTTCGTGGATTTTCGTTAAATTATACGGAAAAAACCGAGGGGACATGGTGTTTTTCTTAGTTAATATCTCGTGGCCACGAGTTACGAATTAGTAACTAAGAAAAAAAAAAAAAACAGTTCTCGCTATATCGTGGCCACGAGATAATCTAACGATTTGATTGGCTAGCTAACTCGTGCTCAAGACTAAGCTATAGCCACGATATAGCGAGAACTGGTTTTTTTGTAATTGTTTTTATTTACTAATTCGTAGCCACGATATAGCGAGAACTGTTGTCTTTTTTTTTTTATTGAAACGCACTGTTCAAAATAGTCGAACTCGTTGTCTTACGAACAGCTCTTTTTATAATACATGCGCATATTGATTTTCCAATTGAACACTTAATCTTTTTAATGATTTATCAATCGATACATCTTAATTTAAAATAGTATATCCACTGAATTATCACGGAATACCTCCACTCCCTGCCATATTAATTATCAGAAGTCAGAACTCTGCTACGAGTCGATTTCAAAACGAAACCCTAGGTGCTGATGAACAGCCCTCTAAAGTTTTCTTGCGTTTTGGCTCATAAATTACAGACAAGTCTATAGCAACACAAGAAATCGTGACGATTCTATATCCTCCTATTTCGAAGTAGGGACGTAAAAAGCCGACCTACCGACCCTGTGTTAAGTTGGGGGATCAATTTAGCCATACCAGCAGAACACTGTCTCTATTTGCTCCGCTGTAATTGGTGCTAAAGCACAACATACTGACCCCTACACATATCTGGATACAATTTTTAAAAAATAGCTGTAAATTCCCATGCAAACTTTGTTAAAATAAAAGCAATTAACAAATGATAAAAGTTGTCTGCATTTTATCCTTATCTATTTTCGTAACAAAGACGCTGTGTTGACCCTTCTACTTGAACGGTCGAACTTTTTCTTTTTTTAATGCATGACCCTGGTAGTAATAATTTACAATTCTTTCATATTTCTATCATTTTGGAGTCCAGATACGCAAAACATCGAATGGTCTTGAGTTGCTTACTTTGTCAGAAATTAATACAAGAGCAACACATGCGGGTGTCTGCGTTTGTGTGTTTGGGTTATTTAATTAAAAGGGGGAGATAAATTTGGTAAAAATTAACCTAAGATTTATGACCTTTGGTGAAAATGTAGCCCTTGTGATAGTTAACAAGTATGTGGAGTTTGATGGCAGAGGGTTTAATAGCTTAGAAGTTATGACCAAGATTAAAGTTTTTCACCACGTCAACGACACCAGCGTGATGAAAATACCTGGACTTCTTTCAGCTAAAAATGCCGATAAGTGCATTCCTGGACAGCAAAATAGTAACAAGACTTTCATTAGATCTTTCTTCAACTTTGTAAGACTTGTTGACAGTATTTGATATTTAGGGACTGAACATTCGTCATGATTTCACTTCAAAATCACATCCCCGATAAGAAGCATGGTTTCACAGTCACATTATCAGGCTACCAGGCCGACTAGTCGTGGAAGGGTAAACGTCCCACCGTTTTTTCAGTCATTTGGCGACTACGTCTAATTGGGATTGCTATAGTGCAGCTTCACTGCAGTATTTGAAATTATCTGACATCAGGCCAACCAGTCCTAGAACTACCCTTATATGCTGTGCGCCAAGCAAGGGAGCTATACCAGTACCACTTTTTACGACTTTGGCCAGGGATTAAATCCGCGACCTCCCGCTCCAGAAATGGACGCTTTGACCACTCAGCCACCGGGGACGGTAGTCATGAAATGTATATGCTTTGGTATAAGACCAGCCGGGGTACCAGCTATCCCTCACCCCTTCGCAAACTGACTACTAGATCTAGCTCATGGAAAAAGGCATACAAAACAAAGACATAGTTACAGTATTTCTCCTTTATTTTTTCCATTTCATCATAGTTTTTTATCACTATGTACAATAATATATAAACAACTGTACAATTTGTACAATGACATTTTTAACATGAAGATAAAACATGGTGACACTCTTGTCAGAGATGGTATACACAACCGTACATGGCATTCATTCACAGCCTAACTAACCCTGTTCAAATGTGTTAAAAAATTGAAGCATGAGCGATAAAATATAAACTGTACTCGAGAGTGTAATGAGAACTGAGCAACAAAAAAAAATGTCTTGACAAAGAAAATGCAACATCTACATCAGTTAGATTGATGAACAACACTAACCTATGTGTTGCCACCCAGTGACAATGAACACATACCCCAACAATACTTCATCCCCACATCTTCTTACAAATTCTTAATAATAACCAGATCAGATTCTATTTTCAGTCTGATCTGGTTTTACATATGGTTCAAAATGGTGGCATGTGTAGTATATGATATAAATGTGGTAGGGAGCTTATCAAAAAGGACTGACTTGAACATGTTCCATTCCACCCTTTTTTTTTGTAACCAAGGTAACAGTAGTTAAACCCCTGTACTAAACTGCCACCTGCTTAAAATAACCAGCTATTCTTATTCCGAATTCCATAATGAATTCCTTCTCTCCAACCACCTCAGCAAACCAGCCATTTCATTTACGAGACCGGCTTCTTAAGACAGGTTGGTATTTTCCTTCCTCCATTACATTTACTCAAATACATCTTTCCAGCTAAATCAAGGATAAATGAAGCACCCTCACACACATACACCTTTACCTATTGTGAAGAAATTAATTCCCAATCATGACAAGGTCAACTGCTCACAAATAGTATCACAAACAAAACATATGCCTGTTTGCATAAACATGTCAACCACTGACTACCTGTTAGACTTGACTATTTGAGTTTACCATCGCTTCGACAGTATTTCAGTCATATAGCAACGTCTGGCTAATTACAGGTGGAGGAAGACCCCGAATGCACAGAGGCATCCGGGTAGAACCACCGACTTACTGAAAGCCAGCTGGAAGGCTTCCTCACATGAAAATCCGAATGACCCTGCCAGGATTCGAACCCACGCGACATGGGGCTGAGGAAGTACCCCGACTACCTGTTAGTCTGGTATAGCTACTGGACAGCCTGCAAATCAATTGGACTAAATTTGTCAACATTGAAAAAGTCCATTGTGCTCTTCAGAGAATTTCCATATAGAACCTGTATAAGCATTTAGAGAATTTAGTTCCCAACTCTGTCCTGCTTGCAATGGTCGACACAATTTTCACACATTTTACCTCATAATGTTAATCTCTGCTTTCAACCTAACTTAAATTTTCTGCTCTGTGTTTATTAGACTATTTAGAATTTAGTCATTAGTTATTCAAGAACAGTATGTAAAGGTTTGGAATGACAGGCCTACAGTAAGTCTCATCTATTTCGAAGTAAAAGGGGGCAGAACCCCCACTGCCTTGAAGTCATTGACAAGGTTGTGGTTCTAGTATTTTGAAACAACTAAACAATATATGTTAAAAAATTGCAGGCAAAAACAGAATGTGTGGTTCGAGTATGGTGAGAGAAACCTATCCTTGAAGTAAACAGATGATCAAACATTCCATAAGAAAAGGTATCTAATGACTACTTGTTTATATGTAAAACACAGTTAAAATCTTAGTCCTTTCAATTTGTTTGTTTTTTAAACATATCATATTTTGAATTTAACAAGCCTAAAGAGATACATAATAAGTTTATAGTGAAGGATAATTTAGAAAAACCTCTTATGAAGAAGCATAAAGCAAACAAAGTCTGAATATATTCTGGTAACAATGGGAAATATAAAATATTTAATAAACATGAATTAAAAAATAATGACAAGAATTGTCGATCTGGCATGAAAAGCATTGAACAAATAAGGAATGTAATTAACATTTTCGGAAAATGAAAATATAAGCTTTGAACTTAGCATATTTCCTTTAGCTTGTGAAGTCAAGAATGAATACTTTTTCAGAAAAATGCATGAGAACATACATAAAGGCACATTGTATGAGAATGAAGTGTTTTCAAGTAGTCTTACTCATTAATCCCCTGGTTTGATAGCAAATGTATCATCAGCAAAGCAACGCTTGCATATTATAGAATAGCATATACTTAGTTGTTTCCCCCCTGAATTGACATCTTTGAAAAAAACAACACATTTTAGAAAGTGAACTTTTTTACAATGGAAATGAATCTTTAAATATTAAGTTTCAAAATACCTTTGTGAGATGGGTATATAATTTGCATTTGCCTTATTAAAAACATTGCATCTTTCCTTCCTTAACACAAAATTTCTTCAGGAAAAAATTATAGAGGTTTCACACACACAAGGAACTTTACTCATAAAAGTATGCAGTTCTAAGGCATATCTTTGCTGCATGAATATAGAACTTCAAATGGCTAATGGCTCAGACACTGGGAGAATTTTAAAAAACTTTGGGTTTGTTGGTCAAGCAGAATCTCCACCATGTGCTTTAATCACTAATGATATTGCTTTTAATCTACTTTTAGCAAGTACTAGAAAAAAGTAGGTGAAGAAAAAAAACCACAAAAAAAACGATATATATCAGTCTAGGTAACAATGGTAAACCCTGTCAGGGATGCCAGATGTGGTAAGAGGCCAGCTTACCAAACTGAAGCACAAGCTAACATCTTACGTGATTACTACCCCAGGGATGATGCCTTGTATACTCTTTCACATTTTGTAAAACAGGGAGTGATGGGACACAATAGGAAAACTCCTTGTAAGCCCCCACTTTGTGAAGCTGGGCATAACGATGGAGGAGACCAAACAATGACATCACTCACACACACACACACACACACACACACACAATGTTCCTCTTCAGAGGGTCTTGCTTACAATTTGAACTACATGTATTTGTTTCCGCGATATAACTCCAATGTCCTAGGGCACAATTCACACAATGTCTGATGCAAAAACAATTTCAACTGGGACTCTCATCTCTTTCTTACATATGAATGCTCTAACATGTCTAGTTTCTGCTGAATAAAACTTTATCAAAGAACAAGAACAGTGATGAAAACCTGAGATTATTTTTTAATTAATTTTAATTAAAAATTTAATTTTTTATATATTAAATTGAGAGAAAAAAACAAAAAAAAAAAAAACCAGCCTTTCCATGATATGATTAACTGTCATGCTGATTGATGTCTTAACAAAAAAGGTAATTTTCATATATAAATATAGATACTCATTCTCAAACAATGTACATTATATCTAAACAATTTCAAGACTTTACTCCATGTAAATTTAAACATAGTATCTAACACATTGTATTTGGTCTTGTGTGCTTAATAGTGAAACTGTAAAGGTCAATATGAAATAATATGCAAAAATCAAACCTCTCATATTCTCACACATTCTTGACTGAGAAAAATGGATATCTATGGTGGAAACAAAATGAACTGTGAATGAAGTAAAACTCAACAACTTGTTGACTATGTACAGATGATAAATAACAACATAAAACATGACAACAGCTGCACACAAAAATGAGATTATCTGTAGGTAAATGGCTATATGTTATGCAGTATATTTACACATATGGTCATCCAAACAAGGTCACAGGTCAAACAAGGTCATAGGTCCGTGTCAAGAGTAAAATCATTGCGCCATGTCATACTTTTAAACACATTTTGCCAAAATCAATGTTCAAATGATTGGGCTTAGTATATGATCTAATGACTTGACAAATGAAGCAATAGCACTGAAAGAGAACGGGAATATATAGTACATGGTTTATGTTGGTGTGATGTATGGTAGAATGAATGAGACATTGTAAATTATACTAATAACACTCCCCACGTAACTTCCCTAGCATTCAGAGGCTTCACTCAACTTTCTCAATACCAATAGCTGAACTGTCTTTACTATCCAACCCAAACAAAAGATTTAATGCTGCCTCTCTCTCTCTCTATTTTAGATTTTATATTTTGTTCCCCCTTCTCTTTCTCGAGTTTATATTCTTATCTCATGACCCTGTCTCAATATACATTCTTAAAGCCTTTGTGTCTATAAAAACACAAGTGTGTGTCATTCCTGTAAACTGCTTACTTCTTTTCAATACATTTACATGTTACATGAATATATTATCTTTAAAACTTTCTACATTCCTTACCAGTATATATGAAATTGACAACAAATCAAAATTAATTAACCTTTTCCTTCCCCTGACAAAATCTATTAAAGAACTTAAACAAGTTTTAATTCTTTCAATACAAAATAACAACACTCTATCAGGATTCAAACCCATTGAAATTACTGGCACAAATTCACTTCCAGACCATTATAGCTTATGACACAGCAATGAAATATCCATCTGCATGTAAGTGTTTGAGAAACAAATATTTTACAACTACCGCCTTTTCAGAGACAATTTAATTGAATGTTTCACAACCGGTGCTTCTGTTGTCGCCTTGTCTTCGTTATTGTTGTTTGCTAGTGGACTCAACAAATCTGGAACTTCCTTGCTTAAACATCTCCTCTTCCGAGGTGGCTAAAACATGACATCAGTAGCTGCGTAATATAAACTCTCACCTTTCTTACTCTCAATCATGCGTGTTATTCTTCATCTACAACTTCCTGCTCTCCTTAATATTTTGCATTTTACAATTTCTTTCTAATTTTCTAATCATTACAATACTTCAAGAAATATTTTTATTCAGTTAAACAGAACCTTATTCAATCAAAACTTGTTACAACTGCTAATCTTTACTAATACTATTTTCCATATTGACTCCATTATAAAATAGAAGGTTGTTCATTATGCAGTTGGTTTTTTCTCTTTTCTTCTCTAAAATTTCCTCCTTAAAACACACACTTTACACTGGGATGCATCAGACACAGACTGTCAATCTGAATTTTCATATCTTAGTATAAGGTATGTAGACTGTGAGGGCAGAGAACCAGACCATGTTAGGTAACTTCCAGTAAGAGTGATGCCCCTTGATTTCAGCCATTATCATGCCTGCAAGCAGAACAGGGTGCAAAAAGAATCAGTGAATGTGAAGAGACATGCAAGACAATGCTGCAATATAAAATGAATTAGACATATTATATAATGTTAAACTTGTCTCCTTCTCCCTTAAAGCCTTAGAATATTTTCTCATACTATTGCTGTTTGAAATGCTGGAAAGCAAACCGGTTCAAACCTGACCAGTCTACTAGTTGCACATAACTTAACTACTTTATACTTGTTTGAATCCAATTGCTAAATGGCAAGTTAAATACAAAAGTGAAAAAGAACCCTTAGATTCTTACATTTTTAATAATTTTAGGCTTAACAAGGCTTTGTCAGTATAGCAAGCAATACTGTCAGGAGTTCCCATTGGTGAAACCACCCCCTCCCCCCATGAAAAATATGTGCCAGATAGAAACAAGAAAATCATGGAAACTATCCCAGAACTGTACTTGCCTTTCAAGCATGCATATGGTTGATGCGTGCGACACACCTTTGTGTTATGACAAATATATCTGTAAAGTTTCATGAAAATCCAAATGGTAATATGTAAGTTACAGAGCAGACATGAAAATGTAGCCTATGAGTAACAGAGACAATTTCTAACAACACCTGTGACCTTGACCTTTCAAGTGAGCATATGGTTGATGCATGTGACACACCTTTGTGTCATAACAAAGACTTCTAAAAAGCTGTTATGAAAATCCAAACATAGATATGCAAGTTAAACTGCAGACATGAAAATGAAGCCTATAAATACCAAAGAGAATTTCTAACAACACCAGTGACCTTTACCTTTTAAGCTTGCATATGGTTAATGCACGCGACACACATTTTGTTATGACAAACACTTCTGTAATCCATCCATAGATATTGAAGTTATAGAGCAGTCACGAAGATGTAGCCTATAACTACCAAAGAGTCTCTAATAACTCAAGTGACCTTGACCTTTTGTGGACACATATGGTTGATGTGCATGACACATCTTTGTGTCATAACAAACACTTTTGTAAAGTATGAAAATCCATACATTAATATGGAAGTTAAGAGTGGACACGAAGATGTAGCCTATGAACACAATGGACAATTTCTAAAAAATCCTGACCTTTCAAGGGTGCATATAAATGATGCGCGCGACACACCCTTGGGTTATAAGGAATACTTCTATGAAGGTTTACTGAAATTCTGTCATGAATGGAAGCAGACATGAAAGCAGGACGTACGGATGAAATGACAGACGGATGGACCTTCTCACGTATGTTTATATATGTGGCTAGTCTTTTGTTCTTCAAAGGCAATAAACTGTTACCTATTGTTCCTATAGCTACCTAAGTATCTATACGTGAGCACGGACAGGATGCACACAAACCTATAGTCCCTAACCTATTTCACCTAACAAATAAGCAATACAATAAGCCCATGGCCATCAGCAATATAATAAGCTGTTATATTAAAAACAAGAGGCCCATGATGGCCCTAAATCGCTCACCTGAGATAAATAGGTTGACCCAAGGAACATCTGTACCAATTTATTTTAAAATGTTTTGAAGAAGATGATTTTTAAAGTTTTCATTTTTTTTCTCTTTTTGTTGCCATGGCAACATGAGTTCTATATGGATCAAGTTTATTTTAGGAACTTTTGTGAAGGTTTACGCAAGGATCATTCCTGCCAAATTTAATCAAATTCTTTCCAGTGGTTTCAGAGGAGATGTTGTTTAAAGGTTTCTCTATATACATATAAGGCAAATAAGCCCCGCCCCTGGCGGCCATGTTTTTTTAAAGATCGGCATAATTTTAGCAACTTTGGTAGAGGTTGACCCAAGGAACATCTGTACCAATTTATTTTAAAATCTGGCCAGTAGTTTTGAAGAAGAAGATTTTTAAAGTTTTCATATTTTTTTTTCTTTTTATTGCCATGGCAACCAGAGTTCTACATGGATCAAGTTTATTTTAGCAACTTTTGTGAATGTTGACCCAAGGATCATCCCTGCCAAGTTTAATCAAATTCTGTCCAGTGGTTTCAGAGGAGATGTTGTTTAAAGGTTTCTCTATATACATATAAGGCAAATAAGCCCCGCCCCTTGCGGCCATGTTTTTTTACGGATCGGAATAATTTTAGCAACTTTGGTAGAGGTTGACCCAAGGTACATCTGTACCAATTTATTTTAAAATCTGGCCCGTAGTTTTGAAGAAGATGATTTTTAAAGTTTTCATATTTTTTTTCTTTTTGTTGCTATGGCAACCAGAGTTCTACATGGATCAAGTTTATTTTAACAACTTTTGTGAAGGTTGACTCAAGGATCATCCCTGCCAAGTTTAATCAAATTCTGTCCAGTGGTTTCAGAGGAGATGTTGTTTAAAGGTTTCTCTATATACATATAAGGCAAATAAGCCCCGCCCCTGGCGGCCATGTTTTTTTACGGATCGGAATAATTTTAGCAACTTTGGTAGAGGTTGACCCAAGGAACATCTGTACCAATTTATTTTGAAATCTGGCCAGTAGTTTTGAAGGAGATGATTTTTAAAGTTTTCAAATTATTTTTCTTTTTGTTGCCATGGCAACCAGAGTTCTTCATGGATCAACTTTATTTTAGCAACTTTTGTAGAGCCTCACCCAAGGAACATTCCTGCCAAGTTTCATTAAATTCTGTCCAGCAGTATCAGAGGAGATGTCGTTTAAAGCAAATTGTTGACGACGGACGACGCACGACGACGGACGCCGGACGAAGGGCGATCACAAAAGCTCACCTTGAGCACTTTGTGCTCAGGTGAGCTAAAAAGTTGAAAGCACCAGTATTGTATAAAAGACATTTAATGCCATGTCGTTGTATACTTAGTAACCAAATAAACAATTTTATGGCCACTGTGTTTTTTTCTAGATTAGAGGTTCATGAACATTATATAACTATTTAAAACAAAAGGGCCATGATGACCCTGAATCGCTCACCTGAGAAACATTGCCCTAAAAGCCAATTATTGTAATCTATGCTGAAGTACAGCAAGATCATCTAAATTCAACACAAAAACTGTACCTGCCATCCAAACTTTGAAGGTCATGGCTCTAATAAGTCTATATAATATCAAGTAACCCACGGGGTGGGGGTCAATTTTGACACCAGGGCCATGATTTGAAAAGACTTGGTTGAGGTCCACAAGTAAACACTTAACTCCAAGAAGATCTTTTGAAGGTCTTTTCTATACAAGTCTATATTAAATCAAGTAACCCCTGGGGGGGCCTTTTGACCAGGGCCATGATTTGTACAAACTTCATAGAGGTCTACTAGGTCATGAAAAACACAAAATATCTAAACTCTAGGCCTTGTGGTTTTTGACAAGAAGATTTTTCTTATTTTTCCTAAACAATTCTATGCAAAATCAAGTGACCCCTGGGGCGGGGCCAATTTCAACCCCAGAGTCATTATATGAACAACTTGGTAAAATTCCATAAGCAATGCCACACACCAAATATCTAAGCTCTAGGCCTTGCAGTTTTGGAGAGGTAGATTTTTAAAGATTTCATTTTAAAAATCTATTTTTAGCTCCTGTGACCCAGATATGTAACTGACCAGAACTATTTGAACAACTTAGGTAGAGCTTCATGCAAGGAACATCCTAGGCAATTTTCATCAAATTTGACCAAGTGGTATAGGAGGAAATGTTGGTTAAAGAAAATTGTTGACGCCGGATGCATGCACGGACGCCGGACAAAGGGCCATCACAATAGCTCACCATGAGCACAACAGGTGAGCTAAAAACAATAAAAAAAAAATTCACTTTCAATCTTATGAAATTCTGAAGGCATCTCTGTTAGGGTATATTATGGTGCTCATTAGAAACAATATTAAATACAGCGAGAAAGTGTTGTCAGTTCATGAAATATCATAACAATTAATGGCATCTGTTACTGTGACTTAAACAACCACCATTAAAAAACAATCATGTTTAACTATGCTAGTACTCATAATGGGATCCTACCACTTTCTCAACTGCTTTCCCAGCCGTGGTAAGGACACCTATTGATTTTTCTTCTACCTGCATTGGTTCCTGGTATTCATCCACAGTTTTCAGTATCTTGTTGATCCCATCCCCTGCCCCTGCCTCCCGCTTCACCCCTGGGCTCTGGAGCCCTGGGTCGATATGCATGGGCGAACAGCTTCCCTATACATGACAAGTATCCAAGGATAGGTACAGACAGAAATACAGATCTACAGTGTACATGCACAGAAACCTGTGAGAAACTCCAGCCATCATAGTGTCTGATCATGGTCACTTAATAATTCAACCCTTTACTTCATTAGGACACATTTTGACGCAATGGCAAACAGAGTGGACCCAGATCTGGGCTGGTATTTCTACAGCAGGCTTTATCAAATAAAGGATATATAATGATTAATATTCAGGTGACAACTAAGGTTTTCTTAGATCTGAAGATTATAACTGATATTGGAAGATATGCAAAGCTATATAGGTAGAAGAGCCAGTTTGGATCATACAATTGCAGACATAAATGAGAAATAAAGAGTCAGTGCAGACAGAATCATTAGACAAGACTTGACTGATACACATTGTCATATATGAACTTTTATTAAATTGCAAAGTATTCATTTTTGACATAAATGATTCAGAAACCCTGTCTATTTATTAGCTTGATTTGGATGTCTTAGTATTTTAGTCATTTGGGAACTATAGTGCACTGCAGCCCAATTCAATTTTAACACTGTAGGTCACTGTAGAGACATGGTCATATCATCCTAACACTTAGCTGATGACCTCTGCAAGTATCTTCATAAGAAAGATGCTATATCAAAACCTTTTGAATTACAACCTTGGTATACCAGATATCAAACCCACAATCTCCTGCTTCAAAGGCAGATGCTCTAACTGCTCTGCCATTAAGACTAGTAGACATGTCAGAGATCAAAATTAATGCAACTGTACATCATTGTAAGACTATATAACCATTACCTGAGAATCTTCGATGGAGCGTGAGCGCTTGATGGGTGTTGCCACATCAGGTGGGGACCCCTCCCTCTTCTGACACGGACTCTGCATGCCTCCGTCAACATGCATTGGCGACCCAACTGTCTCCTGAAGTATTACAACCAAATCAACATGTTAAACCACTGTAACAGTGAACAGAGACTGTGTATACTACCTGGAAAATTATGGTATATGACTGAAAATATCAGTAAAACAATCTCCCTGATCAAGTATTAAAGGCAGTGTATGATCCACTTAGTAAAAATTTATGCTTTAACAATATCTCTGAAATTATTAAAGTATAACACTTACAAAGTTAGTTTCTTTTATATTTTGAATTCTCCAATGTGCAGCTACTAATGTTATTTCTTGCAAGAAGAATTACCTACACTGTTTCAGATCAAGATTGTCTGATGGGAAAAACGTTAAAAAATCACATACACAATACCAGTAACAATCTTTATGTGGTATAAATTTTGTCCAATGCTCACTAACTTATACCATCGGACAGCTCCCTTTTTACTTGAATAAAAATATATATTTTTTTAATTATGACCCTCATCCCCATTTAAAAAAAAGTAAGTGTGAATTCTTAATATATTCTTGTCACACAAAAAAAAATGCCAGTAACTTAACATTAGAACCTATTTGAACTGAAAATTCAGAAAGATTCCTAATGACTAAACTGAAAGTAGATGGACAAGAGAGACTTGTGTTCTGTCCCTACCTGGCCAGCTGCCTTCTTAAGCATTATGTTTTTGACATTGGTGCTGACAAGAGGGGTCTCTTCCTCCAACACTATCAAGTCAGGAGTAGGCTGGAAAATGACAAACATTCCTGTCAGACTAGAGCCAGTCTCAAGTTCTGTCATGCGCCTTTTAAGTCTTGTAACCTTTGCCATACTTTTATGCTCTATTCATTTGTTGTACATTTCTTAAGACAGCCCTTTGGAATTTAAAGCATGCAGTTACTTTATAGCATGTATTTATTTTTTGCAATGAAACGTATGTCCAGTACAGATTTCATTCATAAATTTATGAAAACTGAGATTAATTTTCTGAAATCTTAAATACTGTAATCCCTATAAAAATGAAATAAAGAGCCAACAGTGGAACCATATACCGTTAAACATGAAAATGTTAACTGACATAAAAAATACACATCTGTATTACTGGTTAATGCAATTTCATCTCCATCCAAAATCTGTCAATAAAAATCTCTTCAAATTCTGTAAAATTTAAATTTTGAAATTTTACTGATCAACACTGATCCTCTCTTATACACCCCTCCCAAAAAACAATAAGCATATATACTTTTAGCTCCTTCAGTTCTGATTCCCCGTTCAATTTCTTCTCTGTGTCCAGCTTATCAGATTTCTCATCAGAGTTCTGGTTAGTGTCTCCAGCTGGTTCCCGGCCAGCACTGATCAACTCTGTGTCTGATTTACTGTGGGGTAGGCTCTTCTGGGGCTCCGGTGTGGATCCAACCTTGGTAAGATTCCCAGTACTGACCCGATTGTTCTCCTGTTAACATTAACAACAAGTTCTCCTTCTAGATGTATAGATTGGCTTTATTTCAGTTTTATTTACTAAGTTTATTAACATTCAAGGTTTCTAAGCTTTGATATTTCTTATCATTACTTCCTTCCTGTTAAATATATCTTTTTAATTGATCTTTGCCCTATTCTTATTTCATCGCTTTGCTAAGATCCATGTTGATATATGTAATATACAATAATAAAACCAAATTCATATAACCCCAAAGATCCAACAGTCCAACATTGGCTTCAATGTTCAGTAGCCTGCAAACTTACTCCTTTCTTGCTCCTTGCCTTGCCCCTTCCTAAAACATCAGCAGGAACAAACTGACTTAGTTGTTTTCTGAAAAATAAAATCATCAGCAATGCACACAAAAGGTAATACACACACTATGCACATTTCGTTTCCTGTGATAGAATAACTGAATGAGGTCTTACTGACATTAATCACAACTAAACAACATCAGTGTTTTCTCTGACAAATGGCTGCAGATCAGTTTATTTTCACCTTTACTAAGAAAGGTAAACATGGTTAACCTATACTCATAACAAAATGGTTGAGTTTGTCACCAAACTTTATATAAGAGAAGAAAGTTTAATAGGAAAAGGAGAGATGGTAAGATTTCAAAGGAGACTCTTGGACTGGTCCCATTTGCACCAAACCTAATTTCAAAAATTTTAGAATTACATGTAGCTCTTTGCGATGCATAAAATCTGAAATAAAGTAGGAACATTTTCCATAATTCTTGTGTGACAATAGTAGTGTAGTCATTTAAATCATACAAATAGTTACTTACTTCTAAACAATATCTGTTAAGAAATAAAATATGAATATTCTTAAGGAAGCAAGAACGTTGGAATAGGTTCCTTGCATTTAGTAAGATTTGTGAAACTGGGCGCAGATCTATACATTTTTTCTCCTCACTCATATTATAATGTTATGATAAACCAACAGAGGAAGCTCTTGGCAGAAATGTAAATCAAGTTTACCTTTTTACATGTTTTATTTCCACTTTCATGTCTTCTTTGTAAAGTTTTATATGCACTGCCTGTTTATATACTGTAAAGAAATGTCAAGAAATATTTTATCTGTGTTATTTGAACTTTGTATTTATGTTTCATCAACAACAAAAAAAATAATAATAATAATTTGAAAATTTCAATATATTAACAAACATAAATTTCAATAACCATGCGAAAAAATTCAAAACTACGCAAAATTTGGGTAAGAAATGAGTTTCTTCACTTCTTTTTCCTGCATCTTTATTCTTTAAAAGAAACATCAAAATAACAGATAAAATTGAGTTATCCTTTATTAGTGTCTCAGTGACACAACTACTTACCAATATTTGTAAAGCTCTGAATATCGAAGGTGAGATCAACATTCTGGTTCTCCACTTTATTGAAGGACAACCCGATAAACCATTTGCACATGTACTCCTCATTATTACTGTAAAAAGAATAACAATTACTCTGAACTAACACTACATAGACCAACATGAGTGTTCTCTGGAGCACATGTGTCACCTGCTGAAGCATGACGGAAAAAGGGTGATGGACTGACAAACGGACAGACGACAGAAAAGTGATCCCTATGTGTCACCTCTACTAACAGCAGGTGACACAATAAAATGCATTATGTTTTTTTAACAGCCATTTACATTTTTGAATTTTACAAAATGAAGCTAGTATACTATAAGTGAGTAAAAGATCTGAACATTCTCTACACCTAAATTAAATACCAGTATCATCAGCATATTCTCTAGTGATGAGTACACTCACAGTACAGTTAAGACTATGTGCACATGCCTAGTAGCCAAGGTGCGACAGATGTCAAAAATAAAATCTATGCATCCTGGTATATTCTTTAATCTGGTTTGTGTACCATCAAACAATCCTTTAAACTGGTTTGTGTACCATCAAACAATCACATACTTCATATTTTTAAAACAGAAAATTGCTTAAATAATACATTAACAGGAAATGGTGTTGCACACAACACATGAGTCCCCTACCGGTGAGGTGCATAATTTTTCCTTTACCATAGCAACCAGAATTTTGGTCTGAGAAAAAAAAAAAAAGTTACATGCAGAATCTCAATACCGCAAGCTATTCATATACCAATTTTCAAAATATTATCTTAAACATTTTTTAAGTTATCGTGGGATCCAGATTTCCGGACATCTAGACAGACGGACAGACAGACGGACAGGACGGAGGGCAAACACCGGTAAGGGACTAATTAGGGATACATTTTCATAAAAAATCTTAACAATACTTCAATCACTTGATACTACATGTATATGCTATGAAATCAACAAAAATAATATTTTCAATAGTTCCTTGTATTATAATATCATGCTTTATCTGATGAATTTGGAACCAAATAAGCCTGCAATTAGTTTCCTATTTGCTTAAGTTGCACCAAAATATTATTTAAAACTGTTAAAGGGAGATACAAGTGGTAGGCATTTTATCTAGAAAGTGTGCTGAAATCCACCTTGACTTTATGCAATGTGAGTGTAGGATAGGACAGGACACCATCAGTGTGTTTCTTACATAGTTCCCACTTCTGTGGAGCAGGGATAGAAACATAATGGACATACCTGTTATTGAGAGGTCCAAATGATTCTGGTGTCACATGTGCTATCCTTATGAATGGATTTCTTTCTAAATTACCCACTAGTAATCTTATTTTTGATTCTATATATCCATGCCTGAAATACAAACAAATGCACATGTAAAATATATACAACATTACTCTAGCTTAATCACAGAACTGAGAATCATATTCCAATTCATTCCTCAAATTTCTTGAATCTTAAATCCTGAAATTACAGAATGTTTTCTAATCCCTTGATTTGTTTTACAAGACTTTTATATGACACTCAATTACTGTAGATAGTAAAGCTGGGTCAATTTCATCCATGCATCTATATATCGCCATTTTTGGCCGACGATACAGAATCTCGATTCTTACCTCAAGAATTGTTTCTCAAATGAAACTTCAATGGACGAAAGTTTTTGGTGCAAACCAGTGAAATTGAATATCCCCTTTGGCCTGCCACTTATATCTTAAGCATAAAGCGTCTATTCCCAAAAGTCAATTTTACCTTTTGCTGACTAGATTGACTGGTAGA
>CM037793.1:45827590-45877590 GCA_021229015.1 Solen grandis | reverse complement strand
TTTAATATTTTCTGAGTTATTGCCCTTTGTAAATTTTCAGACTTAATTTTTTCCGGGGCATATTTTGAAACGTATTGAGGTGTTGACTTGAAACTTCATAGATCTCAATGGTCTGAGTGCAGTTGCACATGAATGATAAACTCTGTTTCTCTTTTTCCTTAGTTATTGCCCTTTGTTGATACTCAGACTTCATTTTTGTCTGGAGCATAACACGAAAAGTATTGAGGTATTACTTTGAACCTCACAGTGGAAAGATCTCATGGAGTGCATTGTGCAAGAATGATACTATGTTGTATTTTTGGAGTTATTTCCCTTTGTTTATTTTTTTGGATTTAATTCTTGTGTGGTGCATAACTTGTAAAGTATTTGAAAGTGTTGCCTTAAACATTTAGTAGATAGATCTCATTGGTCTGAGTGCAGTACACAAGAATGATAACTCAATAATGATAATGATGACTACAAACTTGCAACATATATATAATTAACGTCATAAGTGCTTAATGACGTCATAATTTTTCTTACAGTTAATGTTTTGAATTCATAGTAATTCTGACACTCCTCTGATAAGGACTGTATAGTCGAAAGTGCTCGGGAAAATTATTACATATTGCACTGTTTGAATATTTTATTCCCCCCCCCAAAAAAAAATATATATATATATATGTGTGTGTGTGTGTGTGATTTGGTGTTATTTTGTACCTCATAAAATAGATTATACTTTATCAATAATTTGTCAAAAGATCGATTTTCTAGTCAATTCTTTCATCAAACATGCTTAAATGCAGGCGACACAAGTGTTCCGAGGAACACCCACATCTAGTTATTTACGTATAATAAACATCTCCTGCCACAGTGTAGACTATACAAATGTAGTTCTCTGTCTTTAAGTCATGAATAACATTCCAGATACAAAGCGTATATCTCAAACACTGACACACTGCATGCAACAAGGGAACTTTATCGTTGACATAATGTCTTAGCTTATAGCTTTCCAGTCGCAAATATAAATAAAATGCTATAACGGCGTGGCGTATTTCTATATATTTATGATTTTACAATTGAATTTATCTCTAAAGTTCAAGATGGAGCCAAACTTGACACAACCGTGCCCTGGTCTGTTCAACAGCACACATTCCTTGACTTTAATGGCTCCATTTCGTAAACTTACAGGATGCAGATCTATAGACTAGAGTCTAGAGACCTGGAAAATATGAAAAGATACTTTAAAACGTTATTCGTTTTACAATGTTTGAGCGGAGAGCATTTATCTCCTAGAAACATATCCTCGTTGGCTCTCACTGTGTCTTAACGTGGTCCAGGATGTGTGTGTGTGTGTGTGTGTGTGTGTGTGTGTGTGTGTGTGTTTTGGGGGTGGGGCGCCAATACGTGAATCACTACGATATCCGGGTACCCTACACGTTTGTAGTGTAAAATTTTAGAAGTAAAAAATACACAACACAATTACGCGTGTATATTTAAGGCCTTCCTGGAACGAGGGTTGCATGTTCGAGAAGTGATCGTCATACATGAAACATGTCAACTGTCCGCCTAAATGGATACCAGCTTGTTTACTTACGGTAGGCTAGTGAATGAATGAATATGAAGAAATCAGGAAAAAAACGAATTTTACAAAATACTTTCAACAATCAGACTTTTACAATTGTGCGAAGGTTAATGATTTTTAGTAGAAATAGCTAACAAAAATAACTTATGCTCACGACAAATTCACTGCTTGTTACATACCATATATATTGTACATCTACTTGATTAAATTCGTTCCGCTCGAAGACACATATTATTTCAATCATTTTCTGTCAAGAGTGCAACAAGGATCGAATAAGTCCAACGTTAACAATTATCAATACTGTCGACTGCAGATGAGCTCTTGCCCAATGTCTCATTAGAAAACATTGTCCGAAAACATAAGAACCCGGATGTCATCTGATTCAACTACAGACATAAACGAACCACTTAACGTGCACAAAATCCCAAAACGCCCTCAAGAAAGCGTGTAACATATGTGATGAGTAAACATCGTGGTTAAAATGCCTGGTTAGTATACATCGCGGTTAACATGCCTGGTTAGTAAACATCGCAGTTAACATGCCTGGTAAGTATACATCGCGGTTAACATGCCTGATTAGTAAACATCGCAGTTAACATGCCTGGTTAGTAAATATCGCAGTTAACATGCCTGGTTAGTAAACATCGCGATTAACATGCCTGGTTAGTAAACATCGCGGTTAACATGCCTGGTTAGTAAACATCGCGATTAACATGCCTGGTTTGTAAACATCGCAGTTAACATGCCTGGTTAGTAAACATCATGCTTAACATGCCTGGTTAGTAAACATCGCGGTTAACATGCCTGGTTAGCAAACATCGCGGTTAACATGCCTGGTTAGTAAACATCGCGGTTAACATGCCTGGTTAGCAAACATCGCGGTTAACATGCCTGGTTAGTAAACATCGCAGTTAACATGCCTGGTTAGTAAACATCGCGGTTAACATGCCTGGTTAGTAAACATCGCGATTAACATGCCTGGTTTGTAAACATCGCGGTTAACATGCCTGGTTAGTAAACTTCGCGATTAAAATGCCTGGATTGTAAACATCGCGGTTAACATGCCTGGTCAGTAAACATCGCGATTAACATGTCTGGTCAGTAAACATCGCGATTAACATGCCTGGTCAGTAAACATCACGGTTAACATGCCTGGTCAGTAAACATCGCGGTTAACATGCCTGGTTAGTAAACATCGCGTTAACATGCTGGTTAGTAAACATCGCGATTAACATGCCTGGTTAGTAAACATCGCGGTTAACATGCCTGGTTAGTAAACATCGCGGTTAACATGCCTGGTTAGTAAACATCGCGGTTAACATGCCTGGTCAGTAAACATCGCGGTTAACATGCCTGGTTAGTAAACATCGCGATTAACATGCCTGGTTAGTAAACATCGCGGTTAACATGCCTGGTTAGTAAACATCGCGGTTAACATGCCTGGATAGTAAACATCGCGGTTAACATGCCTGGATTGTAAACATCGCGGTTAACATGCCTGGATTGTAAACATCAGGTTAATAGTTATCACTCTAGTCTACATACTTGACGAGATCATCAGTTCACATGCTTGGTAGGTTATAATTATAGCTAACATACTTTAGGAGTAATCATCAAAGTTAACATTTAAAGTGTATATCACTGCAATACACATTCATAGTTATCATTTTATCATTTTTATCATATCACTTTCGTCACATTCCTGTCCATTGTCATTTCATTCAGCTATCACCTTTAATTAGTGATAATCACAGTTAACATGCATAGCAATAATCACAGTCAACATGCCTAGTGAATAATATTCACAGTTAATATGCTTAGCTAAGTATGATCACAGTTAACATGCCATGCACAAGTTTTAGTTTAACAAATACATTATAAGGAAGAATAGGCTTACAATAAAAGCCGTATTCAAAGAATAGTGAAATGTTTTAGCCTATGTAACATAGACAGACATGATTGATTTCTCAGGATGATACTGCAGTGATATTCTTGAAATGCCAGGTCTTTACCTCAAGTTATCACATGTAGATATATATTTAAGTATTAAGATAATTTAAACGCACGATGTTACAATCCTGATAATTGGAGAGTTTTGATGAAATTTTAAGTGGTGTTAACATTTTTTTCAGCTGAAAATCCGTAAGGCATGCATACGGCTAATATTGTAGTACCAAAAGATTGTCATTTTCATGAACAGAATTGCAGTTTGACTGGTGACTGATAAGACAAATGACTCCTATTTCGTTAAAGGATCAGTCACAAATGCCGTATGCGTAATTAGTCCATGTGCCATTCCTATCTGAAAATCAAAACATCCTCTTCATCTTCTTTATTGCGCCACATACCGCGATTCTGAGTTCAATACATGAAAAGGGATCCATTTTACATTATATATCAGACGTAGATAACGTATTTAATAAAACAACTGGGGAAACTTCGATGAATTCTGGGATCATATATACATATTAGACATACAAGGGGTAAGGAATAGAAGTGAAGGCTAGAAGAAATGGGATTGAAATTACTTTTGCAGGTTTCTCTCGTGAGCTTTGGTGTAATCCGTAACCAAGACTGAAATTACAGGCAGTATGTGGTGTATTCAAAACAGACAAGTTTGAAGTATAACAAATAAATTCAATTGACAAAATGCCTTTAAAAGCAAAACGAGTTTTAAAATTATGGATTCAGTGCATCTTCTTAAGCAAAACTAAGTCTTAAGGAAAGATGGTATTATTTTATGTCGCAGACAAAGTATTTCTAATAGTGTTATTGGCCGTAAGTCAGCTATAAAGCCATTTATACTGGCGGATGATCAAGCTGTCTGGAACAGTTGCTATCGCAGACACCAGAATACACTGAAGTGAATTTGCATTTATATTGACATTGCCTGTAAATGCAACTATCTGTCTCATTGAAATATCCTTACAAAGATATGTCAAGACAAATCCAATTTATATACGCAACCTGTGTTTTTACAGTATTAATTGATATTATCTAAGATATCAAAATATCTTCTTATAATTCAAGCCATTTCAAAATTAAACATAGCCAAGTGAGAAATAATAAAAAATTAGAGACTTTCCATCAACGCAATGTGCAGAATTTATCGACTTTTAATTTATAAGAGGGTTTAAGCAAGCAGTAAGTGCTTTAAAAGGTTTTGCATAGTTTTCTTTTCGCAACGAAGTCACGTGACATACACCGTACACAATGAAAACAATGGTAAGTATTGAGCAATTACATATATATTATATTAATTTCTGAAAACAGTATTAGAAATTTAAGAATGCATTGATGAACATCTCTGTATTTTGCACTACTATTCATTTTCGTTTAAGGTTGTATGAAGTTGACACGACACACAACATGCGACATTCAACTATTGCTGTTTTACGACTTGGGCATTCAGATTTTTAATGTCGTAGCATAATATTCATGACTTTTAATGCCGTAGCACAAAATTCAAAACAGTGGACTTCAGATTTTGAATGTCTCACCTGTTTAGAACACTTGGTTGATCTTTTGGTAACACTCAGCCATTTATACTTAATTTTCTGTCATTTTTTATGTATTATTATTATCATTTCTTTATTATTATTATTTTGCCATCTAAGAAATGTTGTTGTACCGTCAACTACTGGGAACAAATAGAACACTTTGTTAATTACACGCAGGTGATAAATTATCTTTTGCGAAATATGAGAAGTTTAGGTTTCGCTTTTGTAAACGTCATTCAACCAGTTTCCTTGACATAACAGAGGCTGAATCTGATACGCTTCTTAGGAAACATCGCTGTGCATTTGAACGGTTCTTCCTCATTCATGTTGTGAAATGTGAACCCACCCACTGGGGTTTTCCCCATGGTCTCAGGGAATTCTCATGATGCCCTGTTCAACATCCACAGAACACGACTGAACCCCGTTCTGATCTCCCTATAGAGAACCCAGAAGCTTCAGCGGTGCGATCCTGCAGATCGGAGGTTGGCCGTGCTAGGATCATCTAGTAGTAAGAATAGTCTACGAAAACTATATTCGGTTATTATACGAACAACCATTTATGAACTCAAACTGTCTCTATCTGAGAAAGAATGGGCCTTTAAAAGCTTTTTTGACAGGCAGTCTGTATTTCATGAACCTCCTAGAATGTCGTTTTAAATTCTATATATTTCCAAACCCCTACAAATACAAATTTGTTTCAGATCTCTTCATTTATTATTCATTTCGACATGCAATTGAACAAAATTGCTAAACGAATTTTCATGTCATTCTAGTTCATATTAACCCACGACATTTAAGACCAACATAAATTGACAAAACGTATTGATTTTAAATACGAAATCGCTGAGAAATGTAAAGTGGTTTAATACGGTCGACCCTGACGTCATGGTTCATTTCGATTAAACGCGATACCTTTTGTTCATCATCATCATCATCATCATCATCATCATCATCTTCAGTGATCGCCTCACTCTATGAAAAGTATATTCGCGATTTAGAATCGTTTATCTATTTAAAATTGAATTTTGGTCTTCTTGACATAATTTTGCAAAAACAGCGTGTACAGTGTATATGTAATGAGCGCCGAGCAAGGGAGCTTCCGGTACTACTTTTAACAACTTTGTTTTATCGCGTCCAGGTGTAGTAGGAGTCACAAAAAGAGACGAGTTTGTCATTTTGATATTTAATTTAATTTGAATAAAAAATCGAACTATCACTATTACTATCACTATTACTATCACTATCATTTAATAAATCTGCACACCAATTGTAATGTGAGAGCAGGACGGCACATGACGTAATGTGATATGACGTTATGGGACATGACGTGATGTGACATGACGTAACGTGATATGACGTGATGTGACATGACGTAACGTGATATGACGTGACGTGATGTGGATAACGTGATATGACGTGATGTGACATGACGTAACGTGATATGACGTGACGTGATATGACGTGACGTGATGGGAGATAACGTGATGTGACATGAGGTTAGGTGATATGACGTGAGGTGACATGACGTAACGTGATATGACGTGAGGTGACATGACGTAACGTGATATGACGTGACGTGATGGGAGATAACGTGATGTGACATGAGGTTAGGTGATATGACGTGAGGTGACATGACGTAACGTTATATGACGTGACGTGACATGACGTAACGTGATATAACGTGAGGTGACATGACGTAACGTGATATAAAGTGATGTGACGTGACGAGCGTGATTCAAATAAAGCCTAAACTTCTGTGAGGTGGGGTATCATTAAAATTGAACCCTGTAAAGTTCTGGGGAGCAATGATGGTGAGGTAACATATGCCAGAAGTGAAAAGGAAAGACCAACAAAATGGACACATTCACTCATGACGCGTTACTAAATAAATATATAGTGGAAACATCAGAAAATGCAAAAGCACCAGGACAACAAGCTTGGTAAGTCATCTTAGCATTTTCCTTGGTTAAAACAAAAGACTGAAGAACGTGTTCAACTCATCAATTGAATAAAAATCGTAAAAAAGCAACGACATTCAGTTAAAGGATAAAATCAATGGTCTTCGATAGAATCAGGCATAAAAGCTTCATATACACAGAAACTTTGGTGTTGAAGTAATCCTTGTATACAAGCCATTTAGGCTTTCTACAAATACCTCCAGTTTCTTGATATTAATCAAAGTTTTAGGTTATTTCGTCATGTCTAGGTTCGGTGTCAGACAAAGGTGAGTGTGGATAGTGGTTCAAACCCTCGATATAAATGCCTGCCACCCCCCCCCCCCCCCCCCCCCCCCCCAAAAAAAAAAAAAAAAAAAAAAAAAGAAAGAAAGAAACCTTCAACAACAAGACATTTCATTATTGAAGCGGGAGGCTTAGCTTATAAGTTTTTGAGGAACAAGGTTGAGAACCTTGTATGTCCTTGCCGCGATCAAGAAGCTCAGATAGTTTAGTGATGTTAGGTGATATTTCAGCTTGTGCAAAACTGTCATGAAGGACAACATTGAAGAAAGGCGTTAGAGTTAGCTGGTCAGTCAATTTAAACGAAAGACCAAATTTGAACATACTGAACTGCTAAGTGCCACTAACAGATCTGACTTGACCATTCCCGAACTGAAAAAAGGCCACTTATAAATCAGATCAAAAAAGGTTTTATTTTAACTCTTAAAATAACCGAAGTTCACTCATTCATTAGTACTAACATCTTAGAGTTATAAACGATCAATAGATTCTGCTTCAGATTGCGATCAAACGTATCCCAATATAACATCAAATGTCGGATTATCATCTCAGAAACAACAATGTATTGATAACATATGGCATAAATCTTGTGTAATGACAGATAACATATATCACAGCGAAACTTAATCGCTTTGGCATAAGTGATTTCCATTACATACAGATTAAGGCTTTTTGATTTGATTTGTCAGAGAAGGTTTGCCGGTGTACTTCATTATCCTCTGGCTGGATGGATAATACGGAAACGTATGATAACAATAGGCTGAAAATGAATGGTGGAATATGTCTAAATCCTTTCGTTAAAAAAGTTGAAAGTGTTATTTTTTGTGTTGCTTTTTGTTTCTTTCTTTTTCGCATGTAGGAAATGTTTCAACAGTCCAGTTTACATATTAAAGTAAATGTAAATGAAACACTTAAGTTTTGCAATGTCCCGTTTTTCCTATCTAATAACATAATCAGGGCAATTAATAAGACTGTATTAATCATTTCCCTCGAATATATCCTTGTCATATACTTAATAGGAACATAGCTGACCTGCTGCGAGCAATAACAATATGAGTCTGTGTGCTCCATGTGTTTCTTTATAATACATATATATTTCATAACTATACCCACAAACCATGCGGTTCAAATTCTCAGACAATCCATTATAATGGATTTGGTAAATATTCCCAAACAAAACTCAATAACAGGCGTTATATCAATCATTTTAAATTATCAGACAGGATGCATTATTTGGGGAATTCCTCGGATAACGCACTTTAAAAGATTATATTTTGAGATTATATTAAAATACAAAAACAACACATTAATTCTAGACTTAAGTTTCTTTTGATTTACACTCAGTTGGATGTATATTAAAGATGGTTGTGTTTTGATACCATCATTTAACTTTTTTACAAAAGATGAAATAGAGGATAATTGTTTGTTTTGGTGTAAGATCGATTAAAAATTTCACTGAGTGAAATATTCACGAGTGTCGAAGCCACGAGAGAAAATGCATTTTTTTATGTTCACGAATGAAATTATACTGCGATCTTTCACCAAAAACAAACATTTTTTTCTTTTTATCTAATGCTTTAAAGGTCAGAAATTAGCTTTGTTATTCACAAAAGACGTCAAAATTGGCGGGATTACCTCGCGTGCGTGACGTTATTTATGACGTCATTTCTTGCGTAAAACCCAGCACAAATGACGCTCCAATCGGTTAATAACGTAGGGTCGGGTTCAAGTTCCAGAATGAAAATTATAAAAATGGTAATATTTACTGTTTCAAACAGTGAAATTACTATTTTTAATTCACTGATATTTCCCTATAATTCACCGAAAAGCATTAAATAAATACTGGTAGTATATGTTATTACACAGGGTCAATTTATAACAATGCTTCGACAATTTATAATTAAATCAAACTCCGTTTCTTTAACTCCATATTAGCTCAACATGTCTCTATAATACCAGTATATCATATCAAATTCAATCAAAGAGGAAAGTCCTTCATTAAAGGATAAGATCAGATTTGACATTTACACAAGAGGAGTAATGCCAGAAAGTTGCCTAATTGAATTGGATTGGTGTGTGATGGTAAACTTTGTGAACATATGATGGAAGGGTGTCCAGGGAAAATCTTTTTCTCGTCAGAAATATATTTGTCTCACATTTATCTGGAAGAGCATAGCAATTGGTAATGCGATGTCACGAATTCCCTGCTTGCAATAGCTTCTTTATAATGGTATAAAATGTACAAGTGTAAATGTAAAGTATAAATGTTAAATATTTAAATAAAATTGTGAAAATTACGGCATAGTAAATTGACCAAGGTATAATGCCAATGAGCTAAACAGTTATTTGTAAATACATAGTCCATGACACAGGTGGAAGTTGTTGTTTTTTTATAACTGATTTTTAACTAATTTAAGTCACACAGAATACTACGGAAGCACAGAGGGGACATGGTGGCCACGAGTTAATAATCGTTTTCGTTTTCACCATGTCCCTTCTGTGCTTCCGTAGAATACATATCTAATCGTAAACGGTTTCTTTAATTTCAATTATGATCATTCTTTAATTTCAATTATGATCAAAGTAATGAATGTGGAAAAGGCATCTTAAACATTTAAAATTGGAATATATCTCTACAATCTATGCAATAAATAAAGGAAAAAGTGAAAATATGACAATTCAACCTTATCTAAGTCAATAAAAAAATAGTGCCTCTGTAGTTCAATAGAGAATATACGTGGTGATGTCGCTTAAGCTCGCCAGGATACACTTCTCGCTCACCGGATAAACCTTCTCCCATCTCAACATCAACCATGTATTCGATTTATCCTGTTTTTGTCGAGTTTTATCATGTTAATGGTTTCATTCTTATACTTTATTTCCCTGATCCAATCATTTTCATACTGGCTGTATGACGTAATAACTGGAAAGACGCGTTTGCAAATTACGGCAGTTCAATACGATGTCGTAAAAGTACATTATTTTTCTGGTATATTTTATTGATACAATTGAGAATTTTTATACGTATTTTTATATTCCACTCATTTTTCCGTGAAACATATCTTAATTTGAAGATATTTTGTTTATTTTTTTGTTTTTTATTTTTACGACAAGCAACTCACAATTTACGATAAATGTATCACTGAAGCGCTTTGTCTAAAAATTATAACAAAAATTCAAGCGCCTATCGGATCATTGTGTCCGCTGTCAAAATTTCAGATCTAGAAAAAATAAGAAATAACTCGCGGAACAAACTCGGGCGTTTTAAAAAGAAAACAAAGAAAAACTATTCTAAGTGTACGATAGATAATGTAGATGTGCCTTCAGTTCGAAACCTCTGTGAACACAATTACGCGAAACCAAACAAATCTGAACTGGATGGATTTACTAATCTTGATTTTGAGTGTGAAGTATCAAACCAAGACGCCTGCTGGAAAAGTGGTCGGAAGATTGTTGAACTTGATACATTGGCGGAAGGATTGAAATCCTGTTTTAAATGCTCCAGCCATCTTTATTTGCACAATACTGTTTCATGTAAAACGTATGGACTGGCTTCCGTTCTACACGTAGTCTGCGAAAAGTGCAGTCAAATAAATGCCATAAACACAGGGCGTAAGCATGGGAAAACATGTTGAGATAAATAACGAAAAAATCAAACTTTTGTTATACCACCCATATACTGAAAAAACTGTGGTTGACTGTTTCAATAGATACATATTGCTTTAACCAAAGGAGATGATTACTATATGATAAGTAAAATGTTTTTTTTAGTCTAAAACAATGTATAAAGTTGTTAAATAAATATGTATTCACTTCATTTGTTTTATTTTACTTATTTCAGTCATTAATAAGGAATTATACTCCCAATTTAATGGTTCAAGTAACCAACATTTTTTTTTTGTTTTATATTAAATGGTCTCTTAGCATGAGAAGTTTTAAGACAACCAAAATATTTCTCAAAAACGGCCTAATCGCTACTACATCCTTAACCCTTTCCCTCATAGAGGACACCATGAAAATACCTATGCGAACAGCATAAAACCAGATCAGCCTGCGAGTAACTCGCAGGCTGATCAGGTTTTATGCTGTTCGCTGCTCCTCTGTGGTCTGGAAATGAGGATTTTGTAATTAAATTTGGTAAGGTTTAACTGTGGTTTTCTGCAGATCAGGCTTTATGTGGTACCTATTGAGTGCGTCAAAATGAATCTATATGAGGAAAAGGGTTAAAATGAGTCTATATGAGGGAAAGGGTTAAAATGAGTCTATATGAGGGAAAGGGTTAAGTTTATCCGGCAAAGCTATAGAGACAGTAGCAGGATAAAAGGATTTGATAGAATAACCTATGTAAGATATGACATTAGGATCCCCATCCCGAAGAAGAACACGAAAATTCACGGAATCGATCGAGCTCTGTCACGTGATCGGATCATTTATAATCAATGAATAATCACTTTCGTGTTATATAGTCACATAATTATAAATGGATTATCAAAAGCACAATAGTTCTATTTATAGACCGCATGTATACATTTGTATTAATGTAAATCAAGCAGTAGAAACGCCGTAAAATTACGTACTTAATGATAAGATCATGGTACCGCAGATAATCCGCGAGTAAATGAAAGAGTTTTAAGATCATTATTTTTTTTATTTCCCGTTGCTACTTCATATTCATGATTTGTTTAAATCTGAAAGTTTTAAAATGTTTCAGATAAAATAGTGGATAATTTCTATCGGATGTTAAGATAAAACCTTAGAAAAACAAAATATAACCAAAGTTAGCATCGTCTTAAATAGTTTATTTCCGAAACAAGCTTGATATTGAAACAAAATAAATACACAAGCTGTGATACCGCCGGAGTCGTGCTTAACGTTTAACGTCTTTTTTTCCCACCAGTATCGGGAGTAATAATGTATTAAAAGATTCTAGAAATATACAAGAGATCGATAGATTTTGGAATTGGGGTAACTCAATGTACGAGTTTTAAAATCGGTGAAAAATTGGTGAATAATTTGAAACTGACTTTATAATTTCGTGATGAATTAACAATATGTTCTTGTACTGAAATATGTATATTTATATTAATGAAGTTTCTGCTATAGTTTACAGTATGAAATGTTTAACATTTTATGTTAATTCATATACATTTGCTCTTATCAATTGTTCATTCTTAAAAGAAAATAAATTTTTTTTTCCATACTATGTCGGGAAAAAAAAAAATTTGAAAATAAGCATTAAAATTTTATTTTTGATTTGAAATTACTTATATTTGGCCTTTAAATTGATTCTTGTATATGTATGTTATAAATAAAACATTCAAAGTATGTCTAGATGTGTTTGAGAGAGCTATGACACTGGAATATTTAAGTATAGCGTGGTATAAACGTCTACGATTTGAATGAACATATACGTGCTGATATATGATGTATGACAAACGTCTGAGACATCGATATATTACCCGGATGTCGTATTAATGCGGACACCAGACGATCTTTATTGCAACGGAAATTAAATTTGTAATTTTTACGTAAAAAACAACAACAAAAAAAAACATATATATATACCCATGGACAATAAAACATTGGTGTATAAATGAAGTATGGCACCAGTGCATTTTGTATAAATTATGATACTGTCTAGGTAGTTCATCACTGGACAAATGGACTGACAGCGGGCCCGATAGACATGATCGTAATTCAAATACTATACTTGAAAGTCTGTTAAATATCACTGATATGTGATATGTTTCCATCACTACAGATATCAAAATATGTGTCTTTTTGTTACAGTTTTCTGTTTCGTACCCACTTGTTTAAATAAATATTCACATATTATGAGATACAACCTTCGAATCTTCAGGATACATTTTTTGGGGTCAAAGATAAAGCCATTTATCAAGCATGATAATATTTTTATAGTAGTTTTAGACTTCTGGAATTATATATCATATGTATTTATCAATTGCGACTTACGGCGTTGAACTTCTTTAAAAGTACTATGATATTGTGAACAGCATTATCTGCTTTAAGATAATACTATTTTGAGACAAGCTTTGTTCATTGTTAAGGCAACATTTACCGAATTGGGAGACAAACACATACGCTTGAAATCACCGTTGGACCCAGTATTTAATGTTAATTAGTTCCTGTTGCGTGTTAAACACCAGTTGCCAAAATAGATAAACAAAGCTACAGGAAATGCGACAGTTCAATCATATCTCTGGTGCAATCTACGGACAGATATTCACGTGTCCAACGACTAATTCCATATTAACGGTAGCATTACTTTAAATGAACGTTGGATCATTATGAATTGTGGATATCATTATTTGCATCCCCTACTAGTAGAAGATATCACAATGTGTCAACACCGGCCTGAATGCTAACTGGTGACGTCACAGTCTCTATTTATAGATTGAAAGATATCAGTGTTGTTAGCCGTCTTATGCTGAAGAACGAAATCAGGCCTAGCTAATTTGCATATTTTCCACAACAATTTTAACTGTACCTCTCCACGCTTAGTGCGGATCCATGCAATGCGATTCTGCACTAACGAATACGAGTGGAATATGTTACACAGACGTTTAAATCATAACCGTTACCGCTTTTAGTGTGTTATTGTTTGTTAACATGTTTTCTTTTGCCATTATTTTGCATTGGAAGCATCAATTTTAAGCGTGAAAAAATATCCGTGACATTTCTTAACCAGAACAGCAACCCATCTTACGTATATGAAGATCTACTCCTGTAAAAAGAAAAAAATAGTGCTCCGTATGTATGTAATTGACCTAAAGTAGTCCACACAATATTTTGCATGATGGCGAGTTAGGTTCCTCCCAGGGCATTTCTTAACTTGGAAATAGATAGGCAAACATTCTAGTATCTTAAATAATCAAATACCTGGTCAATATCTACATATACAAAACAACAGATAGAATTCGCTAGCACTAGAGAAAGAGAATGACCTACTTAGGTATGCAGCTCTTTATGAATGAAAGGTTCATGACCTTTACTCCGGATTATTATGTTACAAACAGAAATTCTGTAGCAAAGCGGGTGGAGTTTTTGTCGTCATGTGACTGCTTCAATAACTTCAGAAACTCTGGGTTTATAATGTTAATTATCCCGTCGCCGTCTCTCAGCGCATTGTGCGCTTTGATTGGAGAGGCAGTGTTGAAATATGTCACAGATCTGACGTCCCTAAATCTGTACTTGAATGTAATATTGTCAACGTTATACCGATAAGGCCGAAAAACTAGTTTGATTCTCATCATCATAACGAGGGGATAAAAAGGAAATTACGTTTGCCAAGATAAACAGAGATGTATGACAGATATGTATAGAAATATTTTGATAAATTTGTATCGCTATTCAAATGAGAACTTTCATTATCAGGATGTTGTAAATCGTCCCATAGGCGCTTTATCATCGTACGTTACATACGAGTAACATTTGGATGTAGACTGGAATACATCAACAGTTTCCCAGTCCTGCTGGCCGAGTGGTTAAATTGCTCGCCTCATAGCCAGGAATTTCGGTTCGGTTCGGTTCGCAATCTCAAAAACAGCGTACAATATTTTTGACTAGGTGTTGAATCATTCATAACACAACACAGAGGCGGGACGTAGACTAACTTCCCAACTTATTTAAGTAAATAAAAAAATGCACAAGACATGTAAAAAGACGTAAGATGTAAGAGCATAATAAAATCTCAACATTTTCTTGCCAAGAAATCTTGTAATTACTTAAATTTTGGCCAATGAGGCAAGACTGAATTCAAATACGGGATATATGTAAAAATGAATAAAGAGGGGTTGAACAATCCGCTGTATGATGTTGGTAATATTCGATTCTATTACCAGTATATATTCCAATAAATTCGATTCGGTGAGGTGTAGACGGAATGGCGACGAAACCTGCATCCGTGCATTAGAAGCAGCAATTTTCCTGCCACATTGTATGTTAATCTCGTCCATCATAGCAAAATCATTTATACCAGTTAGAGTGCTGTGCTGAGAGTTGAGTTGATTAATATACTACCACGTAGGTCACTTCCTATTTAAGATTGCATGAGTATCAATCTATTATACTTCCTTCGATATATTTCAAATCAAAGCACTCAAGTCACCGATAGACAGTCGGTGGAATTAACATAGCGTTCGACGAGATTGACACGCTTCCTTTAAGTGGAATCTTTTGAATTCACTACAGTGAATCAAGCATGTCTGTGTCCAGTTTTCGATGCACAAATTGTAGGACAAGTACAGAAGGCGATTTCGACATAATCAAATGCCGTGCCAAATGAGTGCGGGATTCCAACAAGATTCTAACGTACAGTCAGTTGAAGGTTACGTCCAATATGTAGAACTCTCTCTCTCTCTCTCTCTCAGTGTCAATTAATAAAAATATATCATTAAAGATAAATAGTATATATACATATTACGTAAATTTTAAGATATACATATCATTTATCTAGCTCAGAATTTAAATGTATAGATAGCTACTGAGCATTTGAAATGGCTGCGACTTGCTTTGATTTTCGGCAACTGAAATATGCGGCTTCCGCCGACAGTCTAAAGGTGTAAGTTATTACAAAAGCAGCTAAAATTGAAAACGAAAGGCGTCTCCATATCCAATCTTATAAGTGGCTGGCTAAATCACATAGGGCAATCAAGCTAAATGCCTCGTGCACTAAGTTTGCCAAAGGCGACGTGGTGTAGCTAGTAAATGCAGGGAATGAAAGACACTGAGTATTGCAGGGCAACAATGTACTAAACAGAATTGGGGACTTCTTGCATTTTGACAGGCAAAACCCGACAATATTATTTATTTTAAAATGTGTTGACTCACAAACGTGTCAATATCTAGCTTTTGTAAACGTAATAGACACATACTGTTATTATCTAAAGTGCCTGATACACACGTGCAGAGTTATCACTATGAACCTTGCCTTATTGCGTTTGTTTGATTGGATTTAACGTCCAATCGACAGTAGAAAAGTCATTTGGGGACTTTATCTATATGCGATACCATGCTGTCGACAAGTGGCATGATGCCATACCCAGTCACATTATCCTGACACTGTAGACACGTGGCATGATACCATACCCAGTCACATTATCCTGACACTGTAGACACGTGGCATGATACCATACCCAGTCACAGTGTCCCGACACTGTCGACACGTGGCTTGATACCATACCCAGTCACATTATCCTGACACTGTAGACACGTGGCATGATACCACACCCAGGCACATTATCCTGACACTGTAGACACGTGGCATGATACCATACCAAGTCACATTATCCTGACACTGTAGACACGTGGCATGATACCACACCCAGTCACATTATCCTGACACTGTAGACACGTGGCATGATACCACACCCAGTCACATTATCCTGACACTGTCGACACGTGGCATGATACCATACCCAGTCACATTATCCTGACACTGGACCAATCTGTCCTCGAACTGCCTTTATGGGCTGAGCGTTAAGCACAAGGAAAATATTAGCACTATTTAAGTGACTTTAACAAGGTTGTGGCCCATGTATCGAGCCCATGAATTAAAAAATTAGCAAGCTCATTCAAGAGATCATCCTTATCTTTTATTTAAGCTAATCTAAGGATGCTTTTGAAACCAAAGCATAAGACTTTCGTAAGAAAATTAACAAATTCAACATCATTGTTTTTTGTTGAGAAATTTAGTCCATAACAACTGAAATAAAGTAATCGTTTGTATTAAATATGCAGTTGCTGTATACTGCATGCAAACAGACAAATCATTATACTAATCAGGCGTTTTAAAACGTTTTGTCAGATCGTTTAATCGATATTGAAGTCCCTGACAAATCGTTCTTTATTGCTGTTTTGCTTGTATTCATGAACATTGAATCCTTCTGAGTGATACAAGACCTCGGTAGTGTAATTCTGTCATGTTTTGCGATGCACCACGGCGCTCTGGTTTGATTTACCTATCCCCTGGGTCGAATTCCAAAAAAAGTACTTAACGTCCGGTGGACACTATTTTAGTCATTTGAAGACTGTGTCTACTTGAAACAGATACAGGCATGTGGCATGGTACTATAACCAGTCACATTATCCTGACAACGGACCAACCAATGCTGGAGTTACCCTTAGATGCTGAGCACCAAGCAAGAGAGCTATACAAGTGCTATTTTATCAACGACTTTGGTATGGACGTTCTGACTACATGGCCACCGGGACAGGTCTTAGCGCTTATAAATCCTTTAAATCCTCAAAAGACAGGAACACATTATGTCATTCTTGCTTTATAAAATGTTTAGGAAAATTACTATGTGAACATTAACTTAGTAACAATATCAGTTATGAAACGAAATATTTGTAAATATTTATAGCGAGTCAAGTATGGAGAATTACACCCAAAAAAGGCGTTGGAATATCGACAGATACAATAAAAATAACTTAAATCGCCATTCCAAATTTAACGGTTCAACATTAATTAAATCAATCACTTATGCCATGAATTTCAGCAACACCGTCTTGAATCACATGGTATGTCAGTCGTCTGACGAGACCGGGGGGGGGGGGGACAAATACATCACGCACTAAATCTCACCAGCTCTGGGTTCTAGCCGTCAGATTAAGTCTACAGAATATTGATTCAACCGATAGATCATCGCATCACATACGTATAATACGATATCTCAAAAAAGCAGCACTGTCACTTCTGATTACTCGATGAAGCACGGATTCTACAGAATGGCGGTATGGCCTCATTCTATTACAGGCACACAGATGTATTCAGAATCCATAGAATACAACAATGAAGGTTGTTCACTTGCTCTGGATTGTTCATCTTTGCATTTAAATCCAAATCCTTTACTCAGAGCAATAATTTTTAACCTTGGATATTTCGGCTATATATATTAAATGCAAAGAAAAAAAACATAGGATATGATTGTTAGCCATTGCAATAGAAGAAGAAGAGGAAGATGTGTTTTTGTTTATTATTATTATTATTGTTGTTGTTGTTGTTGGTGGTGGTGGTTTGTTTTGTTGTTGTTGCTTTATTCGTTGTTGTTTAAGTGCTGTTTTCTTTTGTTGTTGCTGGTGGTTGTGGGATATATTGTTTTTGTGGTGTTGTTGTTGTTTTTACAGGGGTAGGGGTCGAGTGTAAGTGAGAGTGAGTTTCCACAACTTTTTTTCCATATGAAGAATAAAATACTATAATTCCGGATGCTGGCTAAAGAAACGTGTGTCAGTAGATCTACCTAATTCCCAGAGGTCATCAAAAATAAATTTCATCATGAAAGAGATTCGAAAGGGTCGATGATTTCATCAAGTGGCCCTCTTGAGTAGCATTATGCTCATGATCTGTTCAACTCAGATGTTTGGAAAATCGTTGAGGTGTTAGATGAGTGATGTTCGACAAGGAGTGTTATTTCAGTTGTGATAAAGGTGATAACGATGGTTTGTGCTCATGAACCTGAAATTAGATTAGTGACGGTGTTGCCAGGATATAACTAATGCTTTTCTATGCCCTGCGTGGTTGTCAGTTTAAATAAGCATTGCTTCACATTAAAGAAATACTTTATGAATGTATATAAAAAAAAATTCTGTGATGCTAGATGACGTTATACGAAATGAACGTGATGATATCACACACACACACACACATTCACACACACACATTCACACATTCAAGCAAGCATACACACATACAAAATTACATATACACAAGATGAAATAGTATAAAAAAAAAAAATAGATAACAAAATATAACTTACATCGGAGAAACACTAGTATCCGTAAATTACACGTGTCTTATTAAATCCTGTCGAGTTGATAGTTTGATAAATGTACACTTTAAAGATATCCCACTGAACAAGACATTGTATTGCAATAGTTTCTATGGCGATATTGTTGTTGTTGTTGTTTGTCCTCATCCCCAGTACAATGCACGAGGTCGCACTCTTGTAGATTGAGGCCTATGTGGACAGATATCGATCTGGCAGTGTTTTCAGCAGCTCTCAATTTACGGATACAGGCGGCTGATGGGAATAAGGCGAAGTGGTTTACAATGCATTGTCCCCAGTCTCATATGACTGATGTTCTCTGTAAATCTCTACCCATCTACTAGTCACAGATAGTGAGTTAGCCCACGGGTCCGTGCAATGATTAGAGAAGGCCGGTTGATTTTTCTCCGTTGTCGAACTGCTAATAATGTATAAACAAAGCGAATACAAGGTTACAAAACTATAGAAGCTTCCATTTTAATGGATTTTTTTTACACAGGAAAAGGCCTTCTATGTCAGCATTGTCATGCTACCCACTTACGACACCGGACATAGCAAATACAATCACAATAAAAAGAGGATCGTAAATATTCTATTAATGTTCTATTTATTACAAAGAATTATAAGACATACGTGTTTTAATAAGAATTTTAATGAATACTTAGCCTGTAAGTCGTTCTCAAGCAGCAATCAATAGTTATCGTTAATCAATTTGCGAAACACTGTTGGTACATTGACAGAGTCTTAAGGTAAAGTCCCCGTAACGGTTCCGCTACGTCTTGGCTCACTAAACCTCTACCAAGATAACCTAATGAAACATTAGTAAAACCTTGGTTATCTCCGTGGGACTTTACCATAAGAAATACTTTGATGTATTACTCAAAGATAAAATAAAAACTTGATATAAATCTTTTCATCGATCATGTGGGAAAACTACATATCTACATCAAACAAGTCTATCAATATACAGATTATAAAACAAGAGCTCAAGGACTTCATAATATTAGGTTATCCGCGGGACTTCAAGTTATACAGTATGAGATTCTCTGTCATTTAGGTTACAAAGCCAGTCGTCTTTTAGAATTCACGAATATGGAAATTTCTACAATTGCCATGAAAGGAATATAACTCTTTTCATGAGATGTGGAGTTTTCATCCCTACGATTCTTTAGATTATTTTACCATCGGAGATCGTTACTCTGATTGGCAGATTCTGTCCAAGGGTTTATACCGACATTTGACAGCCTGTCTTTGAATTTAGACTTTGACATGGCACTCCTAAAACGTTCACTGATGCTTACATCATTTCATGAACATGAGGCAGTTCACTTCAAAAGAGAGCTAGATCTGTATTGGTCATGTGTGACTCTAACGCACTTTAGTAATGTCTGATTATAAACGTTTCAAAAATGTATGCACTAAAGCATTCTTATATATACACTAAATATTTGTTTTATATCCGTGCACTTGACTGAACTGTATCTTAAACTTACTAGTGTGTAAAATCAAAATCAGATAAGGTAGATTGGCAGGCACTGTCAAGTGACAGCGGTGCATTTTAAACATATGGTTTAAACATATGTATCTTGCAGTAATGTGGAATTAATTAATTGCATAATGACATGGTTGCTGATCGCTGACATTCAACAGTGTTGCAAAATAAATGAATGGCGTCTGGTGGTAACGCTTCATTTTCATCATCCCCAGACATTTTTTACTGAAATTTGAAAGCGTCATTGTTTTGAGTCTTGCTGTGCATGTCTTAGACACATTGTTACAGAGTTATGGCCAATTTTATTGCTACTTTTAGAGATTTTCAGGGCTTCGTCTCCGTATCTCCATTGGAATGATCAGAATTAGACAGGAATGATCAGTGTTAAGCTTTATTATTCAAGTCACATGCACGTTTTAATCGTATTACTGCCGTTTTACAGAGATCTTTATCTAAATATCATACGATTATGTTTGTGCAATTTCTTTATTTCTTTAATTTCAAAAAAAAAAATCTTTTATTTCTTTTCTTCGAATTTCTAACGTATAGATTATTTCAAATGATATTACATACAAATGAACTTGGTTCAGTCATCTATTCTTTCCATTTCCCAGTTCAATAAATGCACGTCCTCTATTCTGAATATATTTTATTTGTACATCGACTTGATTTATCATAGTGGTAAACAGAAGAGCGGACACAAAATGCCGAGGTATACAAAAGCATGCTTTTAAGAAGCTTTTTCGTCAGGAAAAATCGCAAGTGTAGCGTTACTTACTTCTTACGAATTCATGATGTTCAAATAGACAAGTTCTTACATCGCCAGGGCTGTTTCATCGTCGATGCCCCCCCCCCCCCCCCCCCCCGGCTGACTTATTCCGTTTCACTACAAGACATCATGCGGCCTATAGAGGATCTATCGATAGGCCGTGGGTATTCGACGATGGTGTTGTTTAGGCATGTGTGAGTATAGAGAGATGCACACAATGAGGTATCTAATGCTGTGGAACTGGTTGGAATGTTTCGCATTTATACATACAACATAATTAATTAAAATCATTTATCAACCTGTGAAATAGTTTGAAATAAATAGTTTGACCGGCGCAATAGCTCAGTGGTAATGTGTCCCCTTTGCGATCGGATGGTCCGGGTTCGAATCCAAGCCGGACACTTTAATTGCTCCAACCAAAGACGTATAAAATTGTTACAAGATGCACCATTGCCTGGTACCACGGGCCCTTTAAACACGTGTTTATTTCATTGGATGTTAAAAAATACTAAAATACTGTACACATGCATAAAACTTGAAAAATAAAATAAGAGACCATGCGATTGTAATGCCTGTTTTTCAAAATGGTCATGGAAACGACGCGTTAGCTTTATATTTGATTCGTTTTGTCTTGTTTGGCTAGCATTTGTATGCATTAAATG
The DNA here is from genome assembly GCA_021229015.1 of Solen grandis. Lineage (NCBI taxonomy): Eukaryota > Metazoa > Mollusca > Bivalvia > Adapedonta > Solenidae > Solen > Solen grandis. The sequence goes on along the minus strand of CM037793.1, from coordinate 45,855,580 downwards.
CGTTTGTATTTTGATAGTACAAGTTGGATTTGGAATAATGATATCTATGGGAGTGCTTAAAAGGCAATGTTGTACATGATTGTGTTCTTAATGTCTTGTTTTATACACAGAAGATTATATCTTATCTGTTTTATTGTTGTTCAAGTTGTGTTGTTGTTCGAGATATTTGTTTGCGATTTGAATAATGGACGATACTAACATAGAACCAGTAATCAAAGCGCTGAAGGCACTGAAGTTGTGTGTGTCTCAAGTGAATGGGGGTTTGATGAGCTGCAGATCTTATAAACTGTAGGCAAGTGAAGTAGGGAGAGAAAGAGTGGATAGTGTCGATTGTTAGCAGTCCATTGAAACATATGGTGTGTTCATCATTTCCTCTAACGATCGTCTTAACGGAAGGATAAAGCCTGGTTTATAACATTGGGATCATTGATATCGCTTGAAATTTTGATACTCGTTTATTAATTCACATTGATAAACAAAAGAAATGCAACATCGTCATATTAAAAACCATAATCTTTCAGCGCTATCAGCGCTTTGATTTGTACTCAAGTCCAGTGATTCACTGCGGTAATTATGCAAAAGGTCAGTGTTTTTCCTAATTATACTCAGATAATTCGGTCATTTTATTTTGTTACAATAACTCCTGAAGGCATTCGAGCTGATATCTTGGTGTGACTATTAGTATGTTACACAGACTTGTATCGACTTCAATCTTCTTTCTGTTTCAGAATTTAACACTATATCTTAACTGAATATATTACAATCCAAAAATTAGTTACGAGCCCCTTTGCAGCAAATCAAATTATCTTCGTCTGCTTGGTAAAAGAACTAATTTCTCTATAAGGTGCACACATTGAAGTGACTGTTACGCAACTGATAGAGAAATTAGTTATTTTGTGCTTTCATGCCACAGACAATTATTGTGTCCCGAAAATATTTATTTTTGGTATAAGAATGATTTTTCAACACCTTTTGCTTAATTTCAGCATACCTGTATGGTAGAGTTATGTTTTCTCGTGCGATCATTTAACAAAATTAAGAGGTTATTCGGTTTTCAAAGTAGATAATCGAATGCTTGGAAAGTGGTTATTGTAGTTGTGAATGACTACGTCACACACAACTAAAACATTATCTGGTGCTGTTCTGGCGACACTTCCCTCTGTCGTTCATTATTCGATATTATACTGCTTTCAATGGTTTTTATCGTGTATCGACCGCTACGTAAGAGATCTTGTAATACATAAAGACTATCAATAGTAGATCGAGAAGTTTAATTCTTGGCAAATCAGATAATGACAATATTGTTTATTAAAGTTTGCCATTCATGTTTATTTTTTCCAAAAATGGTTATCATATACAAATTTATCTAATGATTTTCGATTAGAAACTGAAATATATCGGTGAGATCAATCTGACTAAAGTACACGATCTTTCTACATAGCGTGTACTTTACTTTACTTTAGTCAGATGTTGGTGAGATATCTTTCATACATAACTGATTAAACTGAGTGAGATATAGAATTTTGGTTCCCGATCTGTAAATTGAAAAATAAAGCCTAAAACGGATGAAGATTCCCATGACGTCACGGTTACGTCATATAATTCGACGTGACTTGGCGCCATTTTTATGGTAATGTCTGACTAGTTTAAAGGCATACGCGCACAATGCAGTTATTTTCTATATAGACAAAGGAGAAAAATTAAAACTAGCCATGCGAATTTTCTAAAACTTTGCATGATTATAGAAAAATTATATTAGATGTATGGAATGTATGGAAAAAATGGGGTCACCGCTCTATTCTTTTGAATTATCTGTCCCTGAAATTGATTTTTTTTTTCTCTTTTCTGTCATTTTCAAGGGCAGATAACTCAAAATCAAGCCCATCGATACTTATTTTATTTCAAATTATTATTTGTTGTTTCATTTCCAGTCATTATGCAAAGTTTAAAACTATTCTGTTCAATATATTTTTCAAAACATACTGCGCTTTTCTTGAAAAAAAAAACGTAAGAAAATTTCTATATATTCGTGTATGCGACTATAGTATAAATCTTTGCATATAATTTCTAAAACTTTTACGTGTTGCTAGCCCATAATATAGAGTTATCAACCCTTAAAAATGACTGAAAAGAGCAAAAAAAAAAAAAAAAAAAAAAAAAAAAAAATTTCAGGGGCAGGTAACTCAAAAAGTTAAATTTTGAAATACCACTCATTATCTTTAATTTACCTCTTTTTTGTAAAAAAAAATGAAGATTTATTAGGAAATTTGGTAGTAATGAATCTCATACAGATTTCATGTCACGACACTTTAATGTCCAATAAGGTTTTACCATGAATTACACAAAGGATACTTGTAATTGACACCGTAACAAATGCATGTTGATGTAAACACTTCTTTAATGAATGATATAAAACATAAATGCATTTACCTATAGTTTATAACAAAAAGTTTAAGAATATGAATCTATAACAAGTAAATGTACGAGTATAACTTCAGTGAAAACTTCTTTTGAATGTTTTATTTGCCGTTTACAATTTCGCCTGCATATTTCATTTGTTCGTGTAAGTATACCCTAATTGTCAATAAGGTAAGCTTGAACTAATTGCGTTTTTATTTAATATAAAGCATTTTCAAATGGTTGTGTTGTACATTGACATCACCAGGTCTAATTTCTCAAACAATCACGCTCGTATTTCTAGATGGTTTGAAACACAAGTTTATTTTTTCTAAATCATCGAACTTATGCAAGTACTACTTTTTTTTACTTTAACATAGTCGCGATCAAACGGTTGGAAATTTTGTACTTCTTTGTTTGACTACTGATCAACTTCCATTTTAAGTAGTCAGTTTATTCTATTTAAACAAATAACTACTCTAATAATATATTAAATAACATCATACTAATATATGTTCCTGGTCCGGCGGACAATACATTTCACAATCTTACCCTTAAAATATGTTATCTCACTTTACTCGTATCAGAACATTTGAAACCATAAAGTATTTTACCCATTACTAAACCAGTATCCTTGAACTGAATTTATTGCTTCCTCAACGCAGATAGAAATCCGAGAGAAAGTACTCCTAAAGTAGTAGTCGCGATTATCTCAAACCAGGGATCGCCGGTGCGCTGTTTGCGCCAATTTCCACCGGGATCCCCGCGAACCTTGATGTCCTCACCGGAAGTCTTTGACGTCAGTTTTGCAGAGTGTGTCCTGCTCTGGGTGTACACCGTAATTTTCGAACACTTTCCAAGACGTTCCATGTGTTTGTAGACCCAGAGGCGCCGGTTGTCAAGCGATATCCACCTCTCTCCGACTTTAGTCACGGTTATCCTCGGAATATCTTCAATACTGCATCTGGGGAGTATTCAATATACATCTTAAATCTAAGATAAATCTTTAATAGCTAGATTTTTTCTTAAAACTAAGATATTGATAAGATTTTCCTTAACATGTTAGATTTAGATTTTCCTTAGCTCTTAAGAAAAGTATTGAGATTCGTATTTTTTTCTTAGATTTCAACTTAACTTTAAGAAAACGAAGGTGCTCCCTTTTTTTTCTTATCTTTAAGATTTTTCTTCGTAAGATTTCACCTAGATTAAATCTAAAGAAACGTGTATGTATAATGTTATAACGAAACCTTAAGATTAAAGCTACATACCTGGCATGTACACGTGTTTACATTATATAGCTATACCAGTCCAGCAGATGTTGTAATGAGTATCGGTCCAAAAATAATAACATAATAACTGTTGTTTTAATTTCTACATTTCATAGTGTGTGTGTGTGTGTGTGTAACATATCATGTACGTGATTAAGAATCAAGTCATGGGAGAAATGAATTTGCTAGTAGAGTTCTATCATCAGGTTTATTACAATGTGGTAAACTATATTTGTACCAGGTGGATAGTATTCATAGATTAAAGAATAAAGAAGAACAAACCATTCAATGGTCATACAGTATGACATATTTAATCACTATTATAAAACATAATATATGTAACAAAATATGTCAATCATCAGTAAAGTGTGGTAGAGGGATATTATTACTATCTTGTAATATTCGAATGATTCGAAGTGCATTATTGTTCAACAAACACGATTAAGATCACACAGTGATTGCATTCAATTAAAGGGGATCATTTACAAAAAAAAAAGGGGGGGGGGCACTGAAATTCTTATGTTCTGTCAAACATTGTGCATTAGGGTAATAAAAACTAGTATTCTGATGAATTCTCAATATGAGACAATACATAGTTGAAACGAATGTCTGAACTTTAAGTCCGGAAGTGCATAATTTATTATGCCTTTACGGTTGACATTTTTGCACGCAGTTTGTTCATGTGTCGCTTTGCAAAAGTACCCCTCTAAACGTCATTTTCTAAGACATTTTGAAATAACAATGTTCATTCATATTTTGCATTTAAGGCCCATTAAGCCTCAAAAAGCAGTTTAAATTCATGAAACAGAAAAGCAAAATGTGAGCCACAGTTTCGTTTTGAAATGCATTCTCTTTATCATCTAAGTCATAAAAATGCATAAATAAGAAATAATCTTATACCCAAGATCATTCAATTGTTTACGAATAAAACTACTTCCTCACCAATTTACCAATTACCAATTTACCTCAGACACTCCATGTGACTCCATTTACTCATCTCTACAGCATATATTGATGACATAACAGATAAACAACTTGTGATTCGACGAAATTCAAATATCTGCGTTTACAGACTGTTTTCAGGAATAACTTGCTGGTGCAAAATGTAAACATAGTTAGTATTTTAACATCCATCTAAAATAATAAAACGCGCAATTTACTTTACATTCTCAATGAGTACATTTGTTATTTGCTGAATATATTTGAACATTATGCACTTTTTGTGTTTGTTTACAACATATCAATGTTGTTTTATATTTACTTTTTCATGAAAATCGAATCGTTATGAGACTTAATGGGCCTTTAAACAAACACTTCATGACAAGGAGTATAAATATTTATATATTTGTTGTACTTAAATGGTATTTTTCTAAACGCATTTAAGTAGCATTTTTGTGGACACAGATTCAGTGATCATTTGAAGCGAAACTCACAATTCGAAAATAATTTTGAATTTCCACTTTGATCAACTTTAAAAAGGTCACACAGTACTATTTTCTTGTTAAGATACAAAGTCGGAGGTATTCGAATGCACTGTTTGAAAGTAAAATATGCGTACCATTTAACTTGCTGTTGAAAAGAATTGAAACAGATTATTAATTGTTTTATTGTTTTAAACGAGGAAAACATATCTTAAGGAAATGACAAACTGATCCTGGTCTATAAATAAGAATTTTACCTCATTTTCGAATTGAAATAGTATACATAAACAGCTGTTTCAAATTGCTGCCACTATTGTGATACCATTGTATATATTTCAGATATGGAAGGTTCAAGTGAAGTCAGAGTTTGTGACACATGCGGTCAAATGTTTCGTTCCAGAGCAGGTTTTTATGACCACACAAAGAGACATCTAGGAACAGGACCTTATGATGTCCGTCTTCTTTTCAGATGACTCTTAGTTGTCTGGAGAGTCAGGCGAGACTTTTTACGTGCCATATTTCTGAAAGAAAAAATGATAAGAAATTCTGAAAAGATATTCTGTGATTATTTATCTCATCTGAATATTAACTTTTATCAGAGTTTTGTTTACTACTATGAGAACAAATTTTATATATAAATATGTACTTATAAACAGGGTAGTTCAATAGTTTTATATTTCATTTAAAGTTCAGTGCATGTATATATCAAATGACATTTCTGTTCTCACACATATAAGTGAATAGGCTACAATTTGATTAAATCAATATTTCAGTTACATTTAAAAGTAATATTGTTTTACTTAAGGATTTCCGTGGGGGTTATCAGGAAAGTTTCATTCCGTGGGCGTTACCAAAATCATTTTCCACTTTTTATTCATAAAATAAACCTAGTAGTGATAATTCAAAAAGCGGAAAAATACATTCACAGATGAAGTTATATAATGAGACTTTTTCCTGTATTATTTATCCTTTATATTACCATGTTCGTTACAAAAATACATACTGTCCGTGGAAGTTATCCGAAAAATATTGCCAAAATTGAAAAAGACGTTCGAATTTTTAAGTGTTTGAGAAAACTATAGGCATAAGGACAAAAAATAAGGTATGGCTGATAACAATATTCCATTCCGCGTAGGCTGCGGAATATCTTATTCGAAAGTATGAATGATAAGATATTAAATTACCTGAAAATTCCTTTTGAATCGGAGGTTTTAGTCGTGCGCGTTACCATAAAAGTCACGTGCTTCCCTGCCGTGATAATACTATGTCAACGATTCCTGACATCAGTACTATGACCCACTGGAACTTTGACCCCCTCAATTTTTGCTTCTTGCTGTTTGTTTTGTTTTTGTTTCAAAATGTGTAGTTTATGTTGTTGTCTCTTAACCTATGTTATACGCTCCAGGGTCCATTAGAGAGCATCTACGTACATAACTTCTTATGAAAATATTGTAAACAATATTGCATGTATCCTAATGTCCTTGCATGTATATTGTATATATGGATTTGTCAATGCAATATTTATGAACAAACTGATAATCGCCGGCCAAGGGTGGCGATATTACACTATCGAGCAAGAAAGCAACCCTTTACTCACGTACCGCTGACGTAATAGATAAGCAGGTTCCTTCTCAATTGGTTGAAAGATGAACAGATCAGAGTACCGGGAACAAGCTTTGAGAAACTGTTTTGAATGCTGGGAAATCTGGACTGGTTTATATGCTACCGGAAGTACATGTTGTTAGACAAAGCTAGAGTGGTAGGCACATAAATGGGCATACTCGATTGGAGTACTCCCCTTTGTTGTAGCTTTTTTTTTTTTTTTTTTTTTTTTGCTGATGCTGAACCAAACAGACATGATCTGTCATTATTTGAGTAAATTTATCATGCAAAATTCAGCAATGATTTTCTTTTTCGTCGTTGATCGATGCTGAACCAAACATGATAACATTTCCCAGCTATGACCCTCTCCTTCAGCTGCAAATACTTCGACATATAATATCCCTTTACGTAACGGTGAAACTTGATGTTCACTTAACTAACGGTGATTTTTAGCATTTTTTGAAATGCTAATACTTGTTGTATTTTATATATTTATTGTATTTTGTTTTGCGGAAGTTACCTTCCCTTACATTTCTATAAATTGTACATTCGCATTTTTGTTACTTGAATGCAGAGCTGGATGTTTAACATATAGCTGTGCATTGGAATCGCATTTTGATTCAATGCATACCTGAATTCACTTTTTCTAGACACTAAGCCAAACTGAACTTGCCTTTATTTGAATTCCAGCAATGGTACAATATCAGACTGGTACGGCATTGCCTGGAATAAAGTCTACTGTAATGAGTGACACTCTGACAACAAGAACTTGTTCTAAATGAGAGTGGTAACAAAATGGAATTCAGAGCACAAAATGTCGTATCAGCACCATCCCTGAACAATTTTAAGAGGAGACTGAGATCCACACAGTGTGGCGAAGTTTACAATACAGAAAAGTAAGAAAAGTAAGTCAAGCAGTGTATAATACACATTAGTTTCGACACTAACCTAATCATTTGGACATTTCTGTCCTCATGCTATAACCTGTACCGATAGCAATGACGTACGTAAGTCGTTAACATGGTAATGGCAAATCCCTCAGCGAATAAAGGAGTTCCCTTGACTGGTAGGCCCGTTGTCAGCGTAACATGACTGGGCATGATATCATGCCCCGTTTCCACACTCAGCAAGTTGGCACTCTATCTATTTTATGTATACAAAAGAAAAATATGCAAGAAAAAAGTTTGCAGTATATTTACGTTCATTTAAATGATCCATCTGTATTCAAAATGTTATCAATCATTAGGCGACATCCTATCGGTGGACGCAAAGCCTTAATGCTACTTGAAATCCAGGCAACAATAAAAATTCTAAGAACCTTGAAAAATTGCTTGACAATTCCGATGTTCGACAGAAGTGTGTATACACACAGAACACATAGGAGGGACATATTATATATAAAGTATCACTACCATATAGAACATGGGTTTTTAAACTGGCCGTTTTCATGAATATCAATCAGCTACTTTACTGACCAATGAAACCATGCGTGACATTTTTAAAAACTATATGTAACATGCCGTTCCATTGGTCAAAAGATCTTTGCTCTCTTTGCCATGGATCAAATGAAATTCTTAATCAATAATTCATAAATACTAGATTTTGGTAATCAAATAACCCTACTTACCCAAGGTTGATTATAAAGCAAAACATATTGAGCGAAAGAAGATTCTGACGATGGATACATCTCTAAGTTTAATATATCGGGGTTGATTAACTGTATATGACTTACACTTTATTGGGGTAAATTTTGTGGAAAAACTCTCAGCAAGAATGGGTTTCAAACAACAATAACAACAATCAATGTGTCTAGATTAGTTCGTGACTTTTATTCAGACATCAAATTTTATCACATATAAAGAACAGAACTATGAAGTTAATTCCCAACATCTATAAAGCAAATCAAACACGACCATAATTATCTAACATTAATATGATTAAATCCATGATTGTTAATTTTATCAAATTATTTATGTAAAACATGATATTTATGTACATAAATGCATCATGTGCTAAAGTCTCCTTAAATGCTGTTTGTTTTTTTATTGTTTTTTTTTTTTTTTAGATTAAACACGTTTAATAATTAATAATGCCCAGTTTTTATACCAAGTAAAAATGTGTTTAAATTGTTTATGTTGAACAATATTAAAAATTAAATATGACCCCATGCAGTAATGTCTTCAACTCTGCTTCCCTGAGCATGATTAGTTGATTAGTTGCTAAAAAACATCTAAATTCCTCAAGCAAAATCAATGAATTATATTCAATTTAATATTGGGATCTGTGTTTTTTGAGAGAGGCTTACCTTCAGTAAATTAGTACCATTTAGGCCTTTTGAAGAAGTATTAGCCATTTTGACCCCCCTCCCCAATCCTTCAACTAAATTTAAACACATGGAATTGATGCCCCATCTTTTTTTTAAATTTTACAAAATATTTTGTTAAGGTGATTTTGCATGAAAATCAATTTTCCTATCCATAAATAAATAGCTGACGAAATTTCCATTTCATGATTTTATTTACTTCTTTCCCTAATATCTATATACCGGTTCATATATTTTTATTTGCCCATGGTTTCCAAATTTGAAAATATTTTGTGTGAAATCTTCACAGTATGGAGAACTGGAAGATAACTACTTATAGCTGTTTAAAATGAACTCAATATTTGCCTACATTTTTATATTTTATCTTAACCCTTTCCCTCATATAGACTCTGTACTGCCGCGATGCAGTCAATATAACTCTTGATGTGGACGAGTAACCAAAACAAGTGATGTTTGATGGCTTTTATTCCCAATCATAGAGTAAAAAACTGAAAAGACAAAAAAACAATCTTACAGTTATAATGAACACAATAAAATTATTACAAATTAAACTTATAGCATTAGTTAGAACCTACATGTTATGCTTAACAAAACTGCTGACGAATAACAGAAGACAGAAATGGGCTTCCGTAGTTTTTTCTAACGAAACGAGCGGGAATCGTTTTACACATTAATTTTCCAGAATTTAGCACAAAAAGTTATGTAAATCAATACACACACGTTAAAAGAAGTTAAAGTTCACTTACATCTTGCGAGAGAAACAGATTAATGAAATGCATCGCCAATAACTGGTCAAAAAGTTTCAATGCACATTTTGCACTACAAATGGCAAACATAAAACAAAGGGCGACAACTTTTGAAATACAGAAGCCGTTCTACAACACGGATCGCGGTACCAGAACAGACTCATTTTGACGCACTCAATAGGTACCACATAAAGCCTGATCTGCAGAAAGCCAAACTCAAACCTTACCAAATTTAATTACAAAATCCTCATTTCCAGACCACTGAGGAGCAGCGAACAGCATAAAACCTGATCAGCCTGCGAGTTACTCGCAGGCTGATCTAGTTTTATGCTGTTCGCATAGGTCTTTTCATGGTATCCTCTATGAGGGAAAGGGTTAAGGTAAAACTAAAAACAAAAATAACCTCTCCTAGTGTGTAATTATTTATATATACTAACAGTGAATCTTTATGAAGCCAAATGGTTTGTCATTTTATTTTATATATAATGGTAATCAGGAAGCATTTAAATATCAATTAGGAATCATACTTATATGATACATCTGTTGTTGTTTTTTATTCTCACAAACTAGAATTGATGTGATTGTCATTTGAATAATACTTGTGTTAATTACAGGTCTATTATCCAAAAATTATTTTCCCAGATTGACAAAATGAAATCAACCGGACTTCTATATAGCCTTAATACTAACCCATCATGTAAATACAATGTATATTTATACCGAGATATCAAGTACACTGTAAATACCAGTCCCCATTGGTTATACAACATACTTGGGTACTTTTTCTTGTTATTTATCTATTTTACTTATTGAACACGTATGTGGCCAAAAATTTATATCAATAAAATAGATGTATTTTGACTTGATTTATGTACTTTCACAGTAGGATGTGGCCAACTGATCTTGCTGTGATCCAAATACACAGATAGAAATATTCTGACTAATTATATATAAAAAAATAGGCAGCATGGACATGTATAATAAATAATATCTAAATGATAAGACATCAAATGAAACTGTCACCAGAATCATTATTGCAAAGTGAAACCATAGTTATACCAACACTATTTTTACCCCTATGTTCTCCATAATGTATCAAAACTGACTTGAAAAAAAGTTTTCTATCAATATTTTTGGTTTTACTCATTATGTATAAATTAACATTTCTAATTACATATTTTATAAAATCAGCAAAAATCATCTGAAGGTTTAAATCACATTACTATTATAAGATGTGCAATCTATTAGAATAATAGATGAGCAATATATCAGTCTCAAGAATTAATCATATGATTGCATTTGTCTTTATTGGCAATCTAGAAGTACAAAGAAATCTTAAAATCTAGGGAAATCATCAAAATTATATGCAATTAAATACATGTAATTCAGAAAAATGGGGAAAAGATCTGCTTTAAACATGGAATCATTACTGTAATTTATAAGCCCTTCCATTAGCTCAGAGATCGTCATATTGTCTTATCAAAGTCAATTGGTCCATTTTCTTAATCACTTTTCAGCTATTTATCACATAGCTTGGTAAAATGTGTTAATTTCAATTAACTACAGTCATGGTTAATTGACGCAAGTACACTTAGTTGTGTTTTCAACACTTGACACACACAATGAACAGTGGGTAAAATTAAAATTCCCATGATTACAAATGCATTAAGATGCCAACAACAGTAAACAGGAAAATCTGAGATTCAACAAATATTAACACCACAATAACCACCAAGCCTGAAAATACAAATCTCTAACAATGGCATTTTTGTTCAAACTACGGCATACAATCACTGTAAAATTTAACATAAAAATAAATCTTTTGAAATATGTGTTTTGTTCTTGGGTTTTAAAAACCCTTTTAAATGTCAAAAGTAAGAGACGAAACAAACAAAAAAACCTCATGAATTGAGCTGTCAGAAAAAAAAATGTCATGATAAAACCATCACAAATAAATACATGAAATAAAAACAACAAACCTCAACTGCCCACAATTGTCTTAAATCCATTTGCTTTTGTGACCTCAATTAAAATATCCTGGTAGGGATCACCCAACCCCCCCCCACCCCACCTGTATAACACCAAAACTAACACCCCAGTTTGTTTTTAAGTTACATATTTTCTAAATTATTTGTTAAATTGGAGCTACAAATGTGACGAGACTAAAAAATATGGACTATGAAGAATTCAGACAAATCTACATTCCATAAAGAAAGTACTAAGTCACAGCTCAGACAGAAGGTGGAACATACAAGCGGACTGACAGATGGACACATAAACTTACCCAAAACTACAAGGGGTTGCATGGGAGTTTGCATGTGGGGAGAGGTTTCAATAGATATAGCACTAAAATGCAAATGTGTGCGTACGGTAAACAATAGTCACTGCAGGAAGGGGCTGTACCAGTTAATTTTTGTGCAGCATCATTAGATACTGCCCACAAATTTCACAAGGCATCTTTACAATGTACCTAGCTCAGATTATGTATACCGGTATTTTGTTTATACAAGATTTTATATGTATATTTGATCAAGTATTAAAAATATAAGGAAGTCGACATACTTCTGGATAAACCCTCGTATTGGATACTTATTATGAGTAAAATGATCACTGTTCTTATGGTTTAGCCTGATTTCTAATGTTAAGTCTTGTCACTCATGTTATCCAAGTTGACTTTCAATCATCAAATTATATCAATATTCAAGGCCAAAAAGCCAATGAATATTCAGTATAGCCCGAACAGTATGACCAACATTAAGATTTCTTCTGTCTGTAGTGTTTTGATCATTATGTTAATTAGACAGTAATCTAGGAGCAAGGATCATACATATTGTGGCCTTGGTGATCCAGATGTTGTTCTTCATATGGGTGACTGTATATCATACTTTTTAAAATGACTTTTTCATCTCAAGGCCAAATGTTCAAAGTATGGAAACATTTTCATTTCCTGGTACAAATTCCAGGTATCGGCACTAAGATGTAGGAATTAAATGGTCATTCCTCAAAACAGTATCAGAGCCCTCTTTCTAAACATTGTGGCATAGAAAAACCAAACACAAAAAAATGAATCAAACAATAAGTGTACACATGGTCTGCAATTAACTCTGAGCACATTCCTACTTTGCTTTTTCTAAAAATAGATAAGCCAAATTGATCCTGGTTGTTGCAGACCTTTCTAGTCTTGAAATTAAATAAAGTAAAATAAATATGACATAATGCTTGAACTCAAGAGCAGTCAAATATTGGATAATATCAGGAATCTAAATCTTTATCAAATGATTTGTCAGATTGAAACATAGGATTAAGATTGTTGAAACAACTACTCTGAAACTTGCATATGTATAATGTGAGTAAACAGAAATAAATTTTACATTGAGACCTGACAAAGTCTTCTTAAAAATAAAAATAATACTTAGGTATAATTTTCATACTCAGACCATGCCCAACTCATAAGTTTCAATAGGGATTTGAGTACCAGACTCAAATTTGAGTCTGAGATCCTACTTAAGAATCTTTGAGAACAAGTCCTGTTGTAATACAAGTCTTGTTTTCTTTAAAGCTATTAAGTCTACCTAGTTATATTTAAATTACTTAAGTAAATAAACATAAAAATATGAATAACTTAAACCTGATCTTACATTATGTGATTGTTCACAGCTTTAGTTAAGTAAATGTAGCACTTTCATTATCTATAATAATCTATAATACACAAGCATACAAGTGGCATGTTATACATTCAGGAAGATAGTCCCAACGTCAATATATCATGTAAAATTAGGTGAATATAGCACATACAAAAAAACACAGAAATTAACAGTTACCTCATGTCTAATGTATATCATTCCAAAATAAACCAACACCATCAAATATGTCTGACATAATATTAGTTAGCGGTACTATACTGCAGTTGTGAACTGCCTACAGATTCAAACTTAAGCAAAAGGCTATCAGTCATTAATTAGTACATTTTGAAAATTTAAACTTGAAGAATGCACAAAATGGTTCTTTGAATGCCTTGAACAAAATCAAATGATTGTAGAAATGAAGTAATATTTCATTGTGTCCGTGATTAGAGGCTGGAAGTAGGGGATCAAGCCTCGGGTTGGTTCTCGTCGTCTGTATTTAGATTATCAGTGATAAAGTTCAGCAGGTCAATCCTGGTGGCGATTCCAAAGATCATCAGTCTCCTATTGGTCTTGCTGTTCCCCTCATCTATAACACAGTATAAACATTGCAGTGGTCTACTCACAGGGGGAAGTGTGGTCCAGACAACCCTGGGACCAGAATTCAGAATCCTCAGGCTAAATTTAGGACTCAGAATATTTGGGCACTGTTGTACACAAGATATCATTATAAACTATTATCAGGCATAAGACTGAGAACCAAAGGAAAAAATCTGAAAATGGAAGAGGGGTTTAGGGGTCCTCTCCCAGGAGGGGTTAAGGGGGCAGCATCCCCATCAGGGGTCTAAGGGGCTAAGCCCCCCCCCCCTCGCCACAAAATGAAACTAGCTTTTAAGAGGTGCTTAAACTTCATCTCCTGAGCGCATTTTTCAGCCTTTAACTTATACTTATTGGCTGTCCAAAAAATACGAAAATCTGCCGAAAATCAGAAAAACCTCATGCCTGCATTATAAATTGCTGGTTTTCAATGTTACTGAGCTTAGCTTCCATGCTAAGACTTGTTTTCTTAAACAATGTATTAAATACTGACTATTAGAGTGGTGTCAAAATTAGTACAGTAACAGTAAATATTTATATGGTAATGCATGATAAATATTTAAAAAGATCCTTCACATATGTTATTAGTGCCAATCAGTGACAATCTGAAGACTGACAGTAGTCCGTACTGTCAGAAACTCCAAGAGAATGATACAGGCAGTACGGACAAGGTGTTACTTACATTGCATCTGGCCATGCACAACCAACACAAAGTGGTCAGTGTCCAGCATCCGGGACAGCTGTCCAAGAGATGTGTCCATCTGCACCTGCAACACAACATACACAGTGTCATACACAACATACAAAATGTCCTACACAGTGTCAAACAAAGTTTCATACACAAGTATACATATATATTCAAGATATGCTAAGCTGTCAAAAGCCAATATATCTGATTCAAAGTGTTGCATATATTTTCAAATTGAGCATAAATTTTAATTGTGTAAATTACCTAAGCTGTCGTCTGGTTACACAGAAATGCTTTCATTTTAGTCTGACTAGCAGCTACATCGTTTACCTGTGTATTTCACAGGTATGGCATATGATACTTCTGTGGGGAAATTCAGAGCAGTTTTTCATGAATTAGTTAAAACTTAAAAATTACTTATTTACATCGAATTAGGAATAAGTTCTTACAACTTATACTAATTCCTCTTGACAGTTCCTGGGTTGGACTAGTACTTTGAGCCTAGGAAGGTTGTGAAATCCTTGCCCAAAGGGGCTCTAACCAACAACCTTTGGATCTGCAGTCGGGTATGTTACCACTGGACCACAGCGCAGTATTATAGAGATGAATTGAAGGATGAAGAATATGATGGTCATTTAATTCACCTACCCACAATAGTGTCAGCTGAAATACATAGGTGAAGAACACACGTGCTACATTTTTATCAATTTTTCTAGGTATACCACATCTCCGAGTAAGCCAAAGTGATAACCAGAAACTAATAACCAGTCTCTGATAGCATATGTTGTATACAAAATTAAAAAGCAGTTTTGGTAAGCACTGTTGAAAAATAAGTGCCACTTTCAGTCAGTTAAAGTCATTAGCACTTTTGTCTAGTAGGGTGTGCCTGGAAAACAATATACCTGTTTGAACTGTTTGTACATCACTTTAGAGATGGGATCCGACCTTTTGACCTTGGATTTCACCACCTGTGCCATCATGTTTCCCACGGTAACCATACCAAGCACAGCCCTGAAATGGATAATTAAATATCATCACTATATATATTAGAATAAGGTTCCAAACTTATTTGTATTAATTAAACATAAACCAGACCAGGCACTCAGAAATAATTGAAAGGATGCATCTAATAATGAATATTTCAATTCCATTCAAAGTGAAGGGAACAAACAGCACTAGATATTCCCTACAACATTGATTTTACATGTACAGAGAACTATTTTGTCTTTAATGATTTTTGTTCTGTTGGGTTTAACATCCCACCGACAGTATTTCAGTCATTTGGAGACTATGTCTACTTGAGACAGATGTAGTGCTGCCACACCGCAGTATCACCCCGTAGACATGTGGCATGATACCAGACCAGGTTATATTATACTGACACAAAGCCAACCAGTCCTGGAACTACCCTTACATGCTGAGTGTCAAGCAAGGGTGCTATACCAATATTATTTTTTACAACATTAGTATGTTGCAGTTGGGGATCGAACCCACGACATCCCACTCCCGAGGTGGACACCACCATCCATCCTTGGATGAACAAATCCCTGGGTAATCATAAATACAACCCAACTTGCACCTCCCTGAGCATTTATTTTGTGGGATTAACTTAACAAGGATGTTGTGACATCAGAATCCAGTATTACAATGGCAATGTATGCCCCATCATTATTTCTTGTTATGGGACTTTTTTTTCCTTCCATGACTTGACCTCTCCCCAACAGTATCACACACAAAAATTCCAATTCTTCTGTCTAAAGCAGGTCAATCACTGAACACATGATATTAACCCTTTCCCTCATATAGACTCATTTTGACGCACTCAATAGGTACCACATAAAGCCTGACCTGCAGAAAACCACAGTTAAACCTTACCAAATTTAATTACAAAATCCTCATTTCCAGACCACTGAGGAGCAGCAAACATAGGTTTTTTCATGGTGTCCTCTATGACGGAAAGGGTTAATACATGATACCCTGCTTCATAATCAATTTGAACAATATATCTGTCAACAATGGAGAGTTATACAACAAACTGCCTTGATGGAAAAATAAAACAACTACATATAAGGACACACAACACACATAACATCACAGTGATTATTAATTATATACGTTGTGATAAGACTTAATATTTAGTCATGTAGATATTGAATATCAACATCAGTATTAAATAATGTTATCTATCAACTATCTCAAACTTAAAGTTTTTATAAATTAATGCCAAACATGTCTATTTTAAAATGTATGTTTACGTTATATGTGTTATATATTATGTATTTATTGATTGTCGGTAAATAGCTATTCATAGCTAATGTTTTTCTGTTTTTTTTTAAATATGTCTCCAACAATAAATAAAATTTAAATTTGAATTTAAGGCATTTTTTGAACACAATAAATAGAACATTTTCCAAATTAAATTAATCATGATTAAAATATCAATGAAATATAATAATGCCACTCAGTGTTTTGTATGTATTTCATTGCTGACCAATACAAATATATTTACCCGTCAGAGTCGACTACAGGGACCTGATCGAAGCCCTCCTTGTTGAGCAGTTCCAGAGTCTCTGCGATGGTTACGCCTGGTGCGACGGTCAATGGTGTCTGAAGCTTGAGGGCACTCACATTCAGATTCTGCCACCTGCACACAGAAACATGGTCAAAACTCCCAGTACTGAAGCCTGCCTTAAACCCTTACATTACTGTGGGAACTCTGACCAGTGCAGACCAAGATCAGCCTGTACATCTGTGCAATTCCCATCATGGTCTACACGGTTTCAGCAAGCACCCCCATAAACAACTCATGGTGTAGTCAAAAATGAAGAAAGGGCAAATCTATTTCTGAAACTCAGCATCGTAAGTTTTAAGGTACAACAAGAGTGTTCTCTGGACACATGTGTCACCTGCTGAAGTGTGACAGAAAAAGAGTGACAGACAGATGACAGAAAAGTGATCCCAATGTGTCAACCTAAAGCAGGTGACACAAAAATGTGCCTAGTCATGTTAGTTGTAAATTTAACTTTACATTAATCTGTACATGTACTCCAGAAACTATTTCATTACTGATAAAAAAGTCCTTTTATTTTGGTAGAATAAATTGCTTCAAGTAAAAGAAAGAATACTTTTTACCACCTTGTAAGAATTTAGGAATTGGAACACTGAGTTTACTGTTATTTTTACTCACCGTTCAGAATTCACTTAAAAATGTATGCAAAAAATTAAGCTTCAAGTCAATAACTTATTTCTCCATTGCATTAAAACTTTAAGCCAATATAATGCTGATTAAAACATATCCCAAATATTTCATTTGTTCACACCATGTACCCCAAATATTTCATTTGTTCACACCATGTACACCAAATCTTTCATTTGTTCACACCATGTAGACCAAATCTTTCAATTGTTCAAACCATGTACCCCAAATATTTCATTTTTTCACACCATGTACCCTAAATCTTTCATTTGTTCAAACCATGTACCCTAAATCTTTCATTTTTTCACACCATGTACCCTAAATCTTTCATTTGTTCACACCATGTACCCTAAATCTTTCATTTGTTCACACCATGTACCCAAATCTTTCATTTGTTCACACAATGTACCCAAATCTTTCATTTGTTCACACCATGTACCCAAATCTTTCATTTGTTCACACCATGTACCCCAAATCTTTCATTTGTTCACATCATGTACCCCAAATCTTTCATTTGTTCACATCACGTACCCCAAATCTTTCATTTGTTCACATCACGTACCCTAAATCTTTCATTTGTTCACACCACGTACCCTAAATCTTTCATTTGTTCACACCACATTACCCTAAATCTTTCATTTTTTCACACCATGTATCCTAAATCTTTCATTTTTTCACACCATGTACCCCAAATCTTTCATTTGTTCACACCATGTACCCCAAATCTTTCATTTGTTCACACCAAGTATCCCAAATCTTTCATTTGTTCACACCATGTACCCCAAATCTTTCATTTGTTCACACCATGTACCCCAAATCTTTCATTTGTTCACACCATGTACCCCAAATCTTTCATTTTTTCACACCATGTACCCCAAATCTTTCATTTGTTCATACCATGTACCACCAAATTTTTCATTTGGTAAGTCTTGTCACATAGAAATAATCTTTTCAATTATAATGCAGTATCTAGGTTTGGACATTAGTGATAAATTCATTAGAATGTTTCCTTAGGGTACCTTGGTTATCTTGGTAGAGGTTAAGTGGTCCAAGATGTAGCTGAAGTCAGTGTTGGTTATAAATGGAGAAGAAACCAAATAATGATCAAAACCATCAATCACAACCATTATACATGTACTACTGTACCAAGAAACTGATGAGATAGTCAATCTCATTAATATTTACTGAGATGTGGCGATAAAAATCTTAGCACATTCATTTTCTTTGCAATATCTGGTTTAAAAAATCTCTGATATGACTCCATTTATAAAAAATTATACCCAAATTAACTCTCTCCCCAAATATATAAGTGATATAATGGTTTGAACACATGCACCCAAACTTCAATTAAAACTTCAATAAAATCTAATACAAGAGGGCCAAGATGGCCTGTGTCTCTCACCTGATTAAGACATAATGATGTTACTGGTATTATTTTAGTTATCTAGAGTTCACAAGGTTTTTCAAGAGACTTTTAAACAGAGATGTGCAGCTTATTCTTTACCCATACTGATTTTCTGAAATCGTGCACTTATTGGAGACTTCAACAGGACCCGGAAACAAGATTGGAAATAAAAGCATTCCGTTTTTAATTTCATTCGTATTTACGAAAAAATTCCAATTTATATTTGAATACATATATTATTGATATGGTTAAAGACATCTAGAAATTTTCAAAAGAACAAGAAGACCCTAACCTATCATGGGTTAATCCTGAATGTACATGAGGCTATGAAAACCAACAAATCTGTGAATTACAAGTTTTGTAAATTGTAAGTTTACAACTACTCTTGTAAATTGTAAGTTTACAACTACTCTTGTAAATTGTAAGTTTACAACTACTTATAATAATAAAGTAGTAATAGTGTGGTAAATGGCTATAAAACTTTAAAATCAAGTAAGAAATCTAAGAAAAAAGAAAGAGGGCAAACAACATACACCAGATACAAAAACATAACAAGAGTGCCAGTGATGCCACAATATACGCCGCCACAAAATATAAAGACCAAGAGGGGTCTTTTAATTATTGCTTTTAACATTTCTGTAAGCATAGCCTCATAATGAAGTCTGTAAGACCAATTAATTTAGCTGAACAGAGATAGAACCCTAAAAATGCTTCCAATATGACAGTAGGTCAAATAGCAGTATCAATTTGAATCCTTTTTTCTTTCTCCCCATAACTCTTGCAAAAATCACTGTACCAGAAAATCCTTGCCTTATGCACTTTTACCTGTTTAGAAACTTGAGTTGTGTTTTAAAGAGACCATGTTTAGAAAGGCATAACTATTGCAAATATTGATGAACATCAAAGCCCCTGCTTTGTGCATATCTACCCATTATAGTAATGATATTGACCAAGTTTTGAAAAGATTCATTCAGAAATGTAGGAGGGGTTGCGTTCACAAGGCTACAATATCAATCAGCTACAGAGACTAAGTTTCAAGGGACACAAATCATGTAAAAATCAATGAACCATAAAATCGCCACTTCATGCACATTTACCCATTAAAGTAATGACATTGACCAAGTTATAAAAAGATTCATTCAGAAATGTAGGAGGAGTTGCATTCACAAGGCTGCAATATCATTCAACTACAGAGACTAAGTTTCAAAGGGACACAAATCATGTAAAAATCAATGAACCATAAAATCACCAAATCATGCACATCTACCCATTATAGTAATGATATTGACCAAGT
Source organism: Solen grandis (assembly GCA_021229015.1). Taxonomy (NCBI): domain Eukaryota; kingdom Metazoa; phylum Mollusca; class Bivalvia; order Adapedonta; family Solenidae; genus Solen; species Solen grandis. The sequence goes on along the minus strand of CM037793.1, from coordinate 45,835,020 downwards.
TTTGAAAAGATTCATTCAGAAATGTAGGAGGAGTTGCATTCACAAGGCTGCAATATCATTCAACTACAGAGACTAAGTTTCAAAGGGACACAAATCATGTAAAAATCAATGAACCGGAAAATCGCCACTTCATGCACATCTACCCATTATAGTAATGACACTGACCAAGTTTTGAAAAGATTCATTCAGAAATGTAGGAGGAGTTGCGTTCACAAGGCTGCAATATCATTCAGCTACAGAGACTAAGTTTCAAATGGACACAAATCTTGTAAAAATCAATGAACCGGAAAATCGCCACTTCATGCACACCTACCCATTATAGTAATGACATTGACCAAGTTTTGAAAAGATTCATTCAGAAACGTAGGAGGAGTTGCGTTCACAAGATATGGACGTACGGACGTACGTACGTACGGACGGACGGACGGACAGACGGAGAAGATGACGCCAATATACGACCGCCTCCGGCGGCGTATAAAAAAAGAAAACAAGTTAAAAGAAGATAACACAGGCTAATGGGTCAAAATATGCAGATTTTCATATCAGAAGTGCATGTCAACTGATAAAGTTATGCAAAAACCAGGTACACAATGTACTAACCAGCAACCTCTGAGGGGAATGAAAATGTAGCACTTCCCCATGTTCAACCAATTAAATCTTATATTCAGACATGTTTTATTCATGAAAATGTCAAGACAAGTAACTAGAATGGTAATGTAACTTATACTGAACAACTTATAAATTATATCTTAAGTAACATACATGTATCATATTCTCTAATTAACTCACATCTATTACTCCTTGGTATAATACTAACCAAGAAACCAAACCAAGTCAAGGCAGTATTGGGCCTACTAATTAGTTCCACACAGTAGTGTAATGCTTTGAAGAATATCTCCTCAAAAACTTAAACCATCTGACTTGACAGAGCCTTTTCATTTTTTCCAACAGTTGAAGAATTAGTTTCCAAAAAATTTGATCAACTGCTTACATAATATCACTGTATAAGAAACAAATCCATGTGTTCTTTTGTGCCTTGATAACATACTTTTCTAGTGTAGCTATGGAATTATGATAATTTAAATTGATTTACTTTGCTTAAAATGGGAAACGAGTTTTTTACAACTTGTACTAATCCCTCTTGTTGGACCAGTACTTTGCACCTTGGAATGTCATGAAAAACCCTTACACCCAACGGGGTTTGAACCAACAATCTTCGGTTCCACAGTTGGGTATGTTACCGCAGGAGCAATGAGCCCTTAATTTAAATGTTTTTTCCATCTTAAACACATTAAACAATACTTGCTGTGTAACAATCTAAAAACGAGTGTAACATTACATATCCGAGGGAAAAATGCTGAATGACTATACTGACAAAAATGGGATGCTGCAAATATTATGTAATTATGATATAACAGGTGTTAAAATGAGTAAACACTGAAACATGTATACACTACAGACAGCAACAAGTCTATATGGGTGAGAGTCATACCATTGGTCCTTGCTGGGTGAAAAAAAAAATATAAGAAAACATAATCACTGGAATGTTTCACTAAGGTTACTCTGTGTCTTCACTAAAAACAAGTTTAATATCTCCTCAGACAAATGCATATTGATTGTCTTCTGATAGCAAAACTATTGATATCTTAACTGTCAGAGAAAAAAGTATGGATTATTTATAAGATAATGTATCATAGTAAGATATTGTATTATGATAATCACAACTCTACATTAAACAAACCTTTCAAGTTAAATTTCAAACAGAAGAGATAGGATGGATCTATATTGCTGTATCAAGGGCTTTAACTCTTGATAAATAGGTGTGATGCCACCCATAATTCATAGCTGGTAATGTCTAAAAGCAAAAAAAAAAAAGATCTGTACAAGTTTGATCAAGATTGCTTTAGTACAGAGAATGTTGGAGATTATTTCCAAGAATGGTTTAAAATGTGAATGCCAGAGTGAAACTTACTGTTAACAGAAGCATTTAAAACTTGACCATCCAATCACCAAAACACTTATTTCTTCATATAGTTAGTATAACCACAAAGAAAGGAAGAAACGGTAACCTGGGATCAAACTAAGTTATCACTCAAAGTGATAAACATCCTGTATCCCACATTGTATATAGAACAGGACGTGACAGAACGCAACGAGCATGAGAAGTGGGGTTTGAAAAAAGTATATACAAAAACATTAAGCAGCTGGAGAAATGCTGGCAATACAGTACAAAGCCATGTCAGTATTGTATTGCACAACCTATCCACATGCAAACTGTAGGATTTACCTATTCAACAATCATTAAGAAACTGCAGGCTCCAGTTTTCTTGTAATTGAAACACCTGGTATAATTCATATTTATGTTATTCAAGCCATGTTGATCACTATCACATCATGTCATGTGTCTTTTTTACATTTAATACATAACTCGTTAAAAAAATAAAATTTTCTGTAAATTAAGAAAACCATGAAATATTTCCTGATAAAAATAAAGAAAGAGTAATATGGTGATAAAACTAGAGCTATGATTCAAGGTGATGATTAACTTTATCAATGGAAAAATATTTCTAATTATCTCCCTTTTGATAAACTCAATAAATATTTCTTGCTATATGCACAGCTTGCTATAGTGTAATACCTTTATAAAACCTTTGTTATACCTTTTGTTACCTTTAAGCCTTTAAGAAAACAATAAAACCATTCAGGAAAAGGTCTTAAGAGAAAGCTGGTTGAGTGTATTTACCATATATATTCCTCTATAACTTTGTTTGCAAAATGTGCCATCACATGAAAAAGGCAAAATGTATCTTTTCATTATAATAGCAATTCGTTCAAGATCCATTTTAAGCAAAACTATACAAATGCACTTCCATTCAGGTATGAATCTGATAGAATTATACACAGGAACTTCTGTTTACAGGGTAAGAATTACACCAATGTTGGAGCCTTGCTTATATGTAACATAATTATGGACAACATACCAGGTGCTGCCAGTAGACTTCTTGGTGTCGAGCTGCAGGAAACTCCTCTGACTCATCCAGTCATCACTCAGATACTTGGTCCTGCAAATAATAACATGTAACTACTGAAACAGCACATGGAATGTCACCTCTGAACCAGTGCATGGTATCATACCACTGTATGAGAGCATGTCCTCCAAAGCACCAGTAAATGGCATCATCACATAACCAACATATACAAAGCATGGGATCATACTTTACCCCTGTAACAGCATGTGGCATTATACCATACACCTATAAAAGTACATGGCATCAAAATATAGGACTTTAACAGCATGTGGCGGAAACCCCACTGGTGGTATTATACCATACCACTGTAACAGCACGTGGCATCATACCATACCATGTGGTATCATACCATACCGCACTATGGTTACAGCACATGGCACCATACCAAACCCCTATATAAACAGCACATGGCATCATACCATACCATGGTAACAGCACATGGTATCATACCATGCCACCACATCTGCACACTCCCTGTTTCTCTACATACAACTGTAATATCATAAGACATCATGCATTTTACAATTGTAGAAAACAACACTTGCTTACATCCAAAACCATCTTTTAATGCACTGTCATTTTATATATTTTTTAAGATATGTTATAAATTAACAAATCCCTGTGCTGTGTTTCTACTCTGCAGTACAATGCTCTGTCATCTCATGTCCAGTAGGACAATATAATCTATTGGCTGTGGGTTTTTCAGCCTGTATTTCATTTTAGTTTCAAGGTGTGTAAAGTTAAGCCATTTCAATTATCAATCATGATTTTTAACCAATCATAGTGGTCAATTTCATACATTCTTTTTATCAATATTTATTTAGACTTTTATAATACATTTTGCTTGCCTATATTCTCACAACTTGATGTCAAGTTAAGTGTCATGAAGACAACTGCGAGTTCTGTTGATGGAATGAAACTTTTCCACAACTTTTGTATCTACATAAGCTGAGCAGAATGATGCTTCGATCATAAACAGGATTCTGTCAGCACTATTACTCACATGTAATTCCTTACAGAGTCTGCAAACAAGACGACCACCCTCTGGCCCTCCTTCATGCCAAGTCCTTCATGGCCTGCAGTGCACAGTACATTGTGGCGCCACTACTGCCCCCTGTAGAACACAACACATTTCACATACACATACAAGACAAGCATGGTATAAAAATGTTTCTTTGTTTGGGTTGAAGATCCCTCTGACAAAACAGTCAAACTATCGGTGACTCGAACAATGAAAACTGGAACACCATACTTTACTCGAACACCTTACTCGATAACTGTGCTTTATTCTTTATCATTTGATCTCGATTGCATCGAACACTGATGGCTGGAACTCTCAAACTAAATTTCCGGCCCCAGGTTACAAATGCTATGTATTTCACACCTTACAGTTGAACCAATTAACACCCTACATTTGATGTTTGCTAGCAGATTTAATTGCAACCTGCAGTGGAGCATGTTTTTCGCACATTGTTGTGTTGCAATTTATGGTTGTCATGTACTAAATGTTACTTGCTTAATATGAGCTGATATTTATGTCATCTGATTGTGCTATATATTTGGATTATTCACAATGTTTTTTTTAGCAGAAGAAAGTTAACTGAGTTAGGGAAAAGTTACTGCCCCCATTTCTACTAGTGGGTCTGATGATGATCATGCCATGTGTGAAGAAATTGGAGACATCCAATGAGTAAATGTAGAGATAACTGCTATGTTAAACATAAGTTCAACATTTTTCTCAGTCCAAAAAGGGCCATAAATATGCATAAAAATTTGGAAGAGTTACTGTTCCTGTTTCTACTGGTTAATAAACACATGTGTGAAGTTTGGGGGACATCCACTGATTAATAGTTGAGATATCGCAATGTTAAACAAAAGTTTAACATTTTTTCTAAGTCCAAAAAAGGGCCATAAATATGCCCCCAAATATTGGAAGAGTTACTGTTCTTGATTCTACTGGATGGTCTGATGATGATAAACACATGTGTAAAGTTTAGGAAACAAAACCTTAACACATTTATTGGGACGCCGACATGACTCCAATAGCTCATCCTATTTTTCGAATAGTCAAGCTAAAAATGACAAAATTCGAATATCTACTAATAGATCAATTCTAAAAGATGCCCCAATAATAAATTGTATCTTTTGAATACAAATATGTTAATCATTATACCACTGTTGGGCCGAACTATTAATGACTAGAACAAAGTGCTGTTCCCCCAGCCTGTTAGGAGTCACCAAAGTTTGACTGTATTTAAGACATTTTTTTTCTATATAGGAAAAATGTAGTGTTGCCACATCAAGTAATCACATGAAGCCCTAAATATGCATTTCTATCTATACATTGATTAATCCTAACTGTCAGCGAATAATATTCCCACCATCCCCACTATATTTGCAAAGTCAAGCGGAAGTAAAATTAATGTGTGGATCTTACAACCACAACTAAGTCCATTTTTTAAAAAGAATTTGTCCAAAGTATTTCAGGACAAAACAAATCATCAAAGACAAACGTTTCAATATAAACAAACATGCATACTTGATGTATAAATAAACTCTATGTATTAGATATTTGCTGGAATTAAACCCCTGGACATGGTTCTGAGACAGAGTCCCAGTCTAGCTTAACCCTTTCCCTCATAGAGGACACCATGAAAAGACCTATGCGAGTAACTCGCAGGCTGATCAGGTTTTATGCTGTTCACTGCTCCTCAGTGGTCTGGAAATGAGGACTTTATAATTAAATTTGGTAAGGTTTGTTTTGCAGATCAGGCTTTATGTGGTACCTATTGAGGGCATCAAAATGAGTCTATATGAGGGAAAGGGTTAAATTACAGTGTAGGAGACCGCAACTTACCACAGAGCAGTCCCTCCTCTCGGATCAACCTCCGGGCAGTCTGGAACGAGGGTTTGTCCACTGACTTGTACCACTTGTCCACAAACTACACAAAACAATCATACTTCAACAGTTAATTTTTAAAGCAGTATATTTTCTATCTGCAGTAAAATTGTGATAAGCCATGGAGAGAAGGAGAATAATGAACTCATCAAAAATTTTGAGGCCTAAATATGCAAAAAACAACAACTATTAAATCTCTTCACTATCGCCATTTTATTGTATATTTACATACAAAACAGAATATCTGTCAATTCATTCAAAAACAAACTATTCAGGTGACATGGAGTCTTATATCTAAAGTGTAGGAAAGTTGAAAAAGTGTTATTATTAAATGTTTCAAACCTTGTATCAAAAGAGAAAATAAAATGTATACTTAAAATCAATAATTCTATTTTATAAACCTTAAAAATAGTTTTTCCTATGAAAGCAAAGACAGTCCTCTGATTATTTTTGTTTTTTAAAGTTTAAATTATCATTTTTTATTGCTAAAACTCCTGTTAAAGATGTGTTGCTGCAAGTTATATAATAGTATATTTAATTAAAATTGGTATTTAAATACTATCATTATCCAACATGGAATATACAGAGATTCAGATTGGATCGGCCCTTCGGTCCAGGGCCGATAAAAGCTACAGATGACCGGAAAAAATAAACTCAGTACGCCCATCGGGCCGATAAAAATACAGTTCATCAGACAATGTGACCGACAAATGTCTGTACCGGACGGTGAAATTTCGACAATTAACCCTTTACTTCATAGAGTCCCACTCTGACGTTTTTTCTCAAATACCGTTACTTCATGGAGACTCAATCTGACGCAGTCAGTTTTTAAAGCATAAATATCGGCAAAAAAAAATAGAATGTTGCTGTTGAAACTTTAATCATATTACAATCTATATAAAACATGTGTTTGTTCTGAAAATAATTACATTAGAAACATTTTGATACTTGGGGTCGCCGGTTTGTATGCGTGTTCATAGGGACTCGTACGTTGTAAGAAATTTCGACCACCGGAAATATCGATATTTGCCAAAGTATTTACGCATAAATATCTTTCTTTTTCATAATTACTGGATTCTTTAAATTCAAATACATATATCAATCAATAAAATCAGGAATATGACTAAATAAATAGAATGATGCGTGTCAAGTTTCGTTTTCTTTTCTTCATGCTATTCAAGTTCTATCCAGTGGAAAATCACCTATGCAAATTTATTCTTCTCGTGCTATTTTTTGAAACATTAGCGTCTGTCTATAAAAAGAACCAATAGAATTGTCAGATACCATAAATCACGTGCCACGTGGTCACAAGTGTCGTTAAAACCGGAAATCGTGAGTCTTCTAAGAAATAAACAGGCCGTTATAAAATGTTGGCAAGAAACTGTCAATGATGATTGAAAAACAAAGAGTAGATAAGGTATCAAAGGATGTCGATCTATTATTGGGGGAATAAAATATATACTTTTAATTGATTTGTCAGCACTTCAAGTTAGATCGTATTT